>SOZL01001651.1:78131-88806 GCA_009733165.1 Naja naja | reverse complement strand
ATTTTCCAGAAAAGAACAATGATAGCTGGGGGTCTTTTTTGCCTTGGACAAATGGTGAGTTGTCCATCTTCTAGAGTGTCTGGAAAAGCTTTTCATTTGACTTATTAAAATGTTTATTTTCCTTTCACTGTTTTGCTTCTGGCAGTTCAGCTAAATTTATAGAAAGCTGATGCAGCCAAAAGGGATGCAAAAAAGAATAATCTAGGAATTAAACTAAAAATGGGTTACTAGAAAGCAAGGCAAAGTCTTATGAAGCAAGAGAAGAAAGATAGAGGCAACATTCTCCATAAAGAAGCAAATGATGCAATCTTATAAAGAGGGATGGAATTTTTTAACTTCTTAATGTGGGATGCACATTTCCATTTTTATACAAAGCTACTTCCATCACAGCATGTAGGTAAGCCTGCAATAATCCATAATGAACATAAAAGTCAGATGGAATTAAATTGTTCCTATATGCCAGTCTGGAAGTATTAAAAAAAACACAGTTAAAATTCATCTTTCTATTATGTTGTTCTCCTGCCAGGAATACATCATTTCATTTTGTTTTTTATTTAATTTATAGAAAGCTGTATCTCCATCCTTTCTGATGTACTCAAACTGCTCCAGAGGTCCAATGACCACAAAAGCAGCATGACCTTAAAATTGTTTCAAGCAAAAATGAGACAAAAATGCAGAAGAAAGGTTTATCACATAAAAAAAGAAGGTACAATAGCTAAAATGCTCGTGCCAAATTTACAAAATATTCAAAGCTGGTGAAAAAAAATGAAGGGAGGCAGATGTGCCATCTTAGCATCTTAATGCAAACACTTTTACAGTTTAACTGCAGCAACTTTTTTTCATCACATTTACATTTTCTAACTGGTCATCACCTGTAATTGCCATCACATATCAAACTATCTTAAACATATCTCAAAGAAAATATTTGCCTCCTGGCATGAATCTCTTATAAAAGGGAAATAGAAGGAGATTCTGTGAATATAAAGCTTTGGCTCATAGCCTGTATATTTGTAAAATATCAAAGTTCTACGAAGTTTTGCATAGATATTTGTAAAGTATTAGCCTTTTAATTTTCCTCTCTCTTCCTTGACAAATGGAAATTTGCAACCCTTCAACACAGAGCAAAAGGGAATAGTACTATATTTTAAATTTCAGAAATAAGGAAGTGTAGCACAGGGATCTCTCTCTTTACCTTGCTATACTTTCTTTCTTTCTTTATATTTTCTTTATACTTCACACTTTATAAAGTATACTTTATACTTTATACTTTCTTTATACTTTCTTTGTTATAGCATGTTAATACAGGTTTTTAATATCTTTCTTGTACATAAGGACAAAACAATAAAACAAAGTTAAAGAAATAATGGCAGAGTTGATAGTCAAGAAGTTGGACAAATTAAGAATAGGGCTAGACACAATAATTCATAGGACTTTTTGAAACACAACTCGAGACACAAGTTTTAACAAAACCTTGGAGAATGTAAATAGATGCTGCTGCTGCTGCTGCTGCTGCTGCTGATGATGATGATGAGGAGGAGGAGGAGGAGGAGGAGGAGGAGGAGGAGGATGATATCCATGTCATGTCTGATTCTTGACAATTCTATGGGCCAAGTCTCTCCACATCTTCCAATCTTGCACTATTTCTTTGAGTAGTTCTCTGCATTGGCTGTTGTCAACTTTTTGGTGTCCAGCCACCTTGTTTTTTGATGGCCTGGTTTCCTTTTACCGCTAATTCTGAATTACTAAGTTTGAATTGCTCTGAGCTGCTGTATATTTAGGCTTCAATGGGTACAGAGACCAAGCAATTAAATATTATTTTGGTGTCTTTACCTGAGTCACGAGATAGATCTTTCATATATCTTATGAAAATCAAAGCAAAATAATTATACTCCCCGCTCTGAGATGGAACATGAAAGAAAAGAAGTGAGGCTTTTGTAGTTGGTTGATCTCTACTGATCAGCATGGCAACAAAACTCTGTAATTAGGAAAGACATAAACCTGACCTAATTAGGACTTGCTGCTGTAATTAGAATTAACATATTCTGCCCGATTTTCATAACCAGACTAAGTTGGAAATTCTATTTATAATTCAGGAAAAAGAACAGATATTGATCCATCCTAGGAATGCAGTGTGCAGTGGCATCTATTAATTCATGCTGTGTAAAGAATTTTTTTAAAAATGATTAGTTTTCAGGAATAAGTACACAGAGAGGTAACCTCATGCATCTAATATTTTACTGTCTATTTACAAATTTCCTACCACCAGAAAGATATATATTCTATGCAGCCCAAAGAATGTGTATAGAAAATAATAATTTTATGATGCCTTGCTTGCCTAGGAGGGTTATCTAAAGTAGGCCACAATCCATTTCAATTTTAATTTGCTGCAAAGGAAAGGCAAAGCAAATCTGCCTCACCCACCCCCCTTTTGATTTTTTATATTGGAGAGAGATTGGCCTGGGATGTTTGAATTCTGCCAAGGTATCTTGAGTTGTCGTTGTCACAATGGTGATAGTAGCATCATTGTTGTCATTGTCAACAGTATTGTTTGTTAAGTTCGCATAGAGAGGCAGGACGCGGAGTGCTTCAACTCAAAGTTTATTGTGACTTCAGCTCAGAACGGACCCAATTTGGCTTAGCCGAGGCAGCTATATATAGTCGGCTGCCTCGGTTGACAGCCAATCAGAGTGCAGGGTTTTCCCGCACTTTTAAACCAATGATTTCAAACACTTTACAAGAACAACCAATCAATTCAAACTCTGCATACATAACACCCCTCCCCACTCAAACACCCCTCCCCATACTCAAACCCCATCTATCTAATATACTCTTGCAAATAGGTGGGGCTCTTTGCGTAATGCTAGACTCGTGGTTCTGGTGTTTTAGGGTTCTCATATTGTGAGGGAGGAAATGTGTCTGTTAACATCTCCTTACTTGGACTTCTAGTATTGTCATGACCTGTTTGGTTACTACAACCTGGTCTCTCCTCCCAAACCATCTCCAACCCAATGTCAGCACCTAAGTCTGGTAGTGATGTGCAATCTTCCATTTGTAAAAATGGTTGTTGGCACTGTGACAGGTTTGGGATGGTTCCTATCACGTTAGCTCGTTACACATGGGGTTGATTATTGCTTGCTGATTACCTTCATAATCCCCCCCTTCCCCCCTAAGAGAGGCAGTAGGTATGGGAACCAGAGAGGAGCAATGGCGATGTTCCTGAGGTAGTCTGGACCGTAACTGATCTATGTGCCTGCTCCAGAGGACACCATCCTCAGTTTGAACCCTGTAAGACCTGGGGCCTGTAATTTGGGTTATCTCTGCAGGAATCCATAATGGTTCACCTACAAGGTTTTTGGCATAAACAGAATCACCCACAGTGAATGTGCGAGTTTTGCTAGTGGAATCTAGTGGTGCATTGGGTGTGTAAGTGGGATGAAGGCGGTCAAGAGGAGATCTGAGTTTCCTACCCGTCAACAACTCAGCTGGGGTTAAGTTAGTTGATGGGTTGGGAGTGATATGCTGGACACTGAGTAGTTTTCAACTTTCTCGGTGATGTCCCCTGGACCCAATTGCTGGAGTTTCTCCTTGGTAAATCATACATCACGTTCAGCCCCGTTAGCAAGGATGCCCAGGGGCTGTAAGGGCATGTCTGATACTCTGCTGTGCTAAATATGATTCAAAAAGGTTGGAAGTAAATTGAGGTCCATTGTCAGAAACAAGTACATCTGGCAACCCATGAGTTACAAAAGTTTCTTAAGCTATTTAACAACAGCATCTGCTGTGGTGCATAGGAACAACCTCTAACCATCTGGAGTATGCATCTATCACAATAAGGAAAGTGTGCCCTCTGGTAGGGCCAGCAAAATCAATGTGAATCCTGGACCATGGGCCCCTAGGACATTCCCATTCCTGTTTGGGGGTGAGAGGTGGAGCAGGTCTGACTTCCTGACAGTTTGGACAGGATGAACCCAGTTTTCAACCATTTTGTCAATCCCTGGCCACCATACATAACTCCGGGCCAATCCCTTCATTCTGACAATTCCTGGATGACCCTCATGTAACATTTCCAAAACCTCTTTCTGTAGTTTTGCAGGAATAACCACCCTGTTACCCCAAAAAATACATCCTCTTAATACAGATAATTCAGTTTGCGTGGACTTAAAAGGTTGGGAACCTTGAGGTAGATCTTGAAATGGCAAACCTTTCTTAATCCAGCCTATAATAGGAGCTAATAAAGTGTCTTCTTTTTTTTTAATTTTAAAAAGTTTATTTACAATGATAAAAAAAAACACACAACATACAGACTTACAATCACACATAACATAAATACATCACACGTTATCATTTCTTTTTTAGTTACAGATCGGGTATGCCTTTTCCCATGTAATGTTACAGTCATACATAGTCATAGATATTTCTTCAAATAGCTTCTTGGTTTGGCCTCTTTTGAGCTTTCCTTGTCTCATTTTCCAAATTATTACATAACCTATTATCTATTATCTCCTGTTTTCTATAAATTCTTATGTCTCAAATAGTGCCTTATTTTCCAACATTCCCATTCCCTCCGTTTTTATATTCCACCCAATTGTACCACATTTCCCATGCCTTATAGTAATCTGAATCTTCTTTTCCATTTAGTTTGAGAGTTAATCTCTCCAATTCTACACATTCATACATTTTCTTTATTACTACTTGTATAGACGGAATTGAAGGTTCTTTCCATTTTTGAGCTAGAACGATTCGAGCCGCTGTTAACAGGTGTGCAATCAGGTATTTGTCTTTTGGGGGGAGGTTTTTCTTTATCATTCCAAGTAGGAACAGTTCTGGTTTCCACTCCAGCTCACATTTCATCACATCTTCAATCCAATTTTTAATTCCCATCCAATATTTTTTAATTTTGGGGCATGTCCACCACACATGGTAGTAA
This sequence comes from Naja naja, assembly GCA_009733165.1. Taxonomy (NCBI): domain Eukaryota; kingdom Metazoa; phylum Chordata; class Lepidosauria; order Squamata; family Elapidae; genus Naja; species Naja naja. The sequence goes on along the minus strand of SOZL01001651.1, from coordinate 83,879 downwards.
GTGCCAGTTTTGTTCTGGCACTTCCAACAATTTGGGTTTGCCTGAGGAAATATTTTTGCTAGTCTAGCCAGGGCCAAATGCCACCTATACATCATTTTGTACTGATTTTCTTTGTATGCCACCGACTTTGTATATGTTAAATTTTCTTCCCAAGTGTCTTCCCAATCATTCAGGTCCAATTTGTATCCTATATTTTTCTCCCAAGCTAACATTGGTCCTTTTACTAATTGTCCTGCTCTTTCTTGTTCTAATAATAATTTATATAATTTAGATATTAATTTTTCTTCTGGTCCCAAGAGTAGTTTATCCAGATTTGTATTCTTTGTTTCTATTCCATATTCCTTTATGTCTTTGTTGTATCTCGCTTTAATTTGTAAATAAACCCAACTATCTATTGTGTTTCCAAATCCTGTTTTGTTTTTAATTTTCCATCTGTATCCAATATCTGATAATATTTAAGTTTTTTATTTAAGTCCAATGTGTTAGGATGAAAAGTTGCCTCCATTGTTGAGAGCCACCTTGGTATTTTTATATAATTTTTCTTCCTTATTTCTGCCCAGTTTTTAATCAATGAGTTACGTATTATATGTTTCGTTGTATGTTTTTGTTTTTTGTCAGTCGGGTTCCATAGAAGTGCATGCCATCCTATTTGTAAATCATGCCCCTCTAGTGTTAGCATTCTCTTATTTTCTAACCTCACCCATTCCTTTATCCATAGCAAAATCGCAGCTTTATAATAGATTTCCCAGTCCGGGAGTCCCAATCCACCTCTGCTTTTATCATCCTGTAAATATTTTTCTTTATTCTTGCCCTTTTTCCCATCCAAATAAACTTCATTGTCATTCTATTCAAATCCATAAAAACTTTTTGTTTGTTAATATTGGGATTGTCTGAAAAGATACAAAACTTTGGGTAATATATTCATCTTAATTGTCGCAATTCTTCCTAGAAGGGATATTTGCAATTTACTCCAAGTTTCCAAGTCCTTTTAATTTGTTCTAAAATTTTTATATAGTTATCTTCCCATAGCATTGTTGTTTTTGCCCTTATCCAAATTCCTAAATATTTTATTTTATTTACTATTTGTAATCCCATAATTTCTTCGAGTTTCTTTTGTTTAGAATTTGTTATATTTTTAACTAGTAATTTGGTTTCCCCTCTGTTTACTTTTAGTCCTGCCAATTCCCCAATTTCGTTTATTTCTTTCAATAATATCGGGCCCATCTCTAAAGGTTCCTCTATCATAAATACCATATCATCTGCGAATGCTTGTGTCTTGTATTCTTGGTTCCTAATTTTCGTACCTTTTATGTTTCCATTTCCCCTAATTCTAATTAACAGTGTTTCTAGTACTGTAATGAACAACAGTGGTGACAAGGGGCAACCTTGTCTAACCCTTTCTATTTTGAACATTTTAGTGGTCTCTCCATTTACTAATATGTTTGCCTTTTGTGTATCATATATTGCATTAATCATTCCTTCAAAATTATGTCCAAAGTTCATTTTATTAATTTGCTGTTTCATGAAATCCCAATTCAAATTATCGAATGCTTTCTGTGCGTCTAAAAAAATCAATGCCATTTGGTTACTCGGGTGGCTTTCGTAATATTCTAATATGTTTATTATTGTTCTTATATTATGTCTAATTTGTCTTCGGCAGGAATCCATTTTGATCTGTATTAATTTTTCCACTGATGATTCCTTTTAATCTTTGTGCCATAATTGTCATAAAAATTTTATAGTCTGTATTTAGAAGCGATATTGGTCTATAATTTTTAATTTGATTGATATTTGTCTCTTCTTTAGGTATAAGCGTTATGTATGCCTCCCTCCACGTGTTGGGAATTTTGGCTTTAGCCAATACTTCATTGCAAACTTCTAAGAACGTATTATTTAATATGTCTCCTATCTTTTTGTAGAATTCACTTGGATATCCATCTGGACCTGGTGTTTTATTATTTTTTTGTTTCTGAATTGCTTCTCTTAGTTCATCTATTGTTATTTCTTTATTTAGCATCTCTCTTTCTTCATCAGCAAGTTTCTGTATATTTCCTTCTCCTAGGTATTGTTTTATTTTGGACAGTTCTACTTTTTCTTGTTTATATAATTCCTCAAAATAGTTTCTTGCAATTTCTTTTTTTTTCCAAGTCAGCCTCAAGTTCCCCATTTTCATTCTCTAAACATTGTATCGTTCTTTTCTGTTCCTCTTTTCTCAATTTATATGCTAACCACCTCCCCGGTTTGTTTGCATGTTCAAAATAGTTTTGTTTTGTATATTGTAACTTTCTAAGGAGTTCCTCTTGTTCAAGTATATTAAGTTCATGTTTTGTTTGTATTAATCCATCTCTAATTTGCTCATTATCTAGGTTTCTTTTTTGTTTATTCTCTAATTTTTCAATTTCTTTTATTAGTTCATCTTGTTTCCTCCATCTTTCCTTATTTCTATTCGATAAATATGCAATTGATATTCCCTAATATAAGCTTTTATCGTATCCCACATGTTCTGTAGTGATGTATCCTCTTTTTTATTAAAATTATAAAAATTTATTAATTCCTCTCTTATTTTTTGCAAATATTTTTCTTCTTTCAAAATCTGAGTATTTAATGACCATCTTTGTCCTTTCCTTCCCCCTTCTTTCCAAATTAAAGACATTGGATTGTGGTCAGCCCATATATTTGTTAAGATTTTTGTATCCCTAATTTCTTTGTTTAATTGCTGTTTATCCAAATCATATCTATTCTGGACCAAGATTTGTGGGCTGGAGTGGAAGGTATACTGTGTAATTCCTGGGTTTCTTTTCCTCCATACATCTTCCAATCCTAATTCCTCTGACATTTCAAAAATATTTTTGGCAAAGTATTTCTTTTTGGTATTGTTTGTGTTCAGATTTGTAATCTTGCCTATTATCAGTTATTGCATTATAGTCCCCATCAGACAAATCCTCGATTACCATTCTCTATCAGTTTTTCATATAGATTTTTATAAAATTTTTTGGTTTTTATTTGGCATAAATTCCTACTGCTAAAGTCTTCCTGTTGTGTATCTCCATTTCCACCATTAATATTCTTCCGTCTGTATCATTATATATCAATTTTGCATTAATATCCTTTTTATGTATATACCACCTCTTTTTTTTTTTTCCTAAGGCCATGAATGCTTTTCCCAGTTTTCTATTCTCTAAATATCTTTTATCCTGCTTTTATGTGGACTTTTGAAGACATATTATATCCCACTTTTGTCTTTCCAATCTATCAAATATTTTTTTCCTTTTGTTTGGACTATTTAGTCCATTGATATTCATTGATATTAATTTTATTCCCCTTCCCATTTGGTCGCTTTTCTAGCTTTTATTACGTTTTACCTGTTGTTTGACTCCTGGTTTTACCCCTATCTCTTCCCTCTTTCCTTCTTCACAAACTGTTAGTTCTCTATCCCCCTCCCTCCCCTCTTTTCTTTCTTCTCCTCTCATAGTAACTCGTAGATCTTCACGGCTCGCTTTAAGCGACTCTTCTCTACTACTCATCCTCCTCTAATCCTCCTGTTTGCTCAGAGAATCTTTGGGCCTTAGCTAAGTTGTCAATTTTGGTTTTTTGCCTTCCCATGTTGCCAAGATTCCTTCTGGATCGCTCCACCTAAATAGTATGTTTTTTTTTATGGTTTGTGAGGAATCTGTATTCCTTTCTTTGTTCTCTTACTCTTCTTGGAATTTTTTTCAGTACTATAATTTGCCTACCGTTGTAATTTATTGTCTCTTCCCTTGTCAATCTATAAATTATTTCTCTGACTCTTTCCTCAATCTGACATGAACCTCGTGGGAGTCCATGTCTTCTTGCACACTTGTGAAACTCATATGCCTCATCAATTTCTAGTATCATCTGATCTCTCTTTTCTAGTATAGTTGCCAGCATTTCTGCCACTATAAGAGTCAGATTTCCCCTTTCCTCCTGTATATTCTGAAATTTAAATAATATGAGGCTCTATCCATTTCTAGATAGGTCAGGGCCTCATTTGTTTCTTGTATTGGTCTTTGATTTTTGTTCCATGGCTTCTACCTTCTTCCCTGTTTGGTCTGTTTGTTTAGTAATTGTTATGATCTTCTCCTCATTTATCCTTGTCGCCTCCTGTAACTGTCCTATTTTCCCTCTAAGGTTTTAAGTTCTTCTTCATCTCTCCCAATTCACTTTTTAGTTCTGATCTCATCTCTTCTCTTTCTCTTACTTTCTACATGATTATTTATCATTGTTTCTTGCATTGATAACATCATATTTTGTATTGTCTGTAATGTATTTTGTATCGTTTGGGAAGAGGTTTGTGTATTGGGCTTCTCGGGGGCCAACATCCCTTCTATTGTTTTTGGGAGGAGGTCACAGTGGGGGTAGATGGGGTTGCAATTGTCGCCTCCTTTTTTCCTGTTTTGGTAATAGTGGTGGTTGACGTTGACATTTCCTTTATTATCTTTTGCTGTTCCTTAAGAATTCTATTTATGTTTCCCCACGTCCCGTTTCCAATTTTCATTTACCAGGGGCCCCTCTATTCCAATAATTCCAGCTTGGTTAAGTCTAGCCAGAAGGAGGAAGGGGATAGTATCTATCTTTTTCTCTTTTTACGTTAACTTTAAAGTCTAATGTCCTTCTTAATAATCTTGGGGGGGGGAGGGACAGAGGTTACTATCACATTACATTCCTTGCTTACAGTTCGTATTAATCTAAGAAAGGGAATATAAAGAGAAAAAAAAAGAAAAAAGAAGAACAGGATATAGAAAAAGATCAAATGGAATGAGAAAATATACGTGTATATATATAAAGAAAGAGAAAGATAGAAGATACTATCAAGTCTTACTGCTCTATATAAATTAGTTACTTACTATAAATCACAACTTGTATATCAGCCAGTAATCTATTTTTAACTATATTTTTAACTATTTTCATTCAATAATATCTTACTAAAAGTTTTAAATCAATTGCATATCTTAAGCATTAAATGATAAATATGTTAAATATTAGCTATTAAATATTAATATTTCAAATTATTAGCATTTGTAGGAGTACAATAAACCTATAAGAATCTTTTCATTTATATTGTAAATCTATATATATATTTTTCTTAACTTAATACTTAATAATTTGTTAATTTATATCAAGTTTCTTCAAAATTAAATAATATAAGGTACAATTAAATTAAATGGTATACGTGTAGAACAATATCGAGATCTACTTCCACTCTTTAAGTCACTGTTCCCCGTACCAGTTTTCTAAGTATCAAAGTTGTTATACTGTCAATGGCCGCAAAATTGCAGTATCACGATGGTGTGACTCTTCTTATGGTCTTCAACCGCAGATTTAGTCCCCTTTCTATCAGTCCTTTTCCAAAAGTTTTATTTTCCTTTTCCTTTTCTCCTTTGGTAAACAACGATAATCTCCGAGTGTTGATTGGGTTAGTTTAGTTTTATAACTTTCCCTTTTCTGCAGCTTTCTGTTCACTCACTAGTCTGTCCCAGACTTAGGGTGCACACAGAATTTGCACTGTCACTATAGTTTGCACCCTTGTCACTCAGCCGATCTTCGTGAAATCCTCAAGTTTTCCGCCCCAATTTTCTCCTTTTCTTTTCCACGCTATTTTCTCACTGTTCTATCGTTCAATCACCCGTCTGGTCTAGATTTTTCCGTTATTTCTTCTATCACAATGGCAACCTCCGAGAGACTCTGTCACTGCCCGGCCCAGTAGTTCTTTCGTCTGCCACTCACTCT
>SOZL01001651.1:39080-77131 GCA_009733165.1 Naja naja | reverse complement strand
AAAATATTTTTGGCAAAGTATTTCTGCTTTTGGTATTGTTTGTGTTCAGATTTGTAATCTTTGCCATTATCAGTTATTGCATTATAGTCCCCCATCAGACAAATCCTCGGATTGCCATCTCTATCAGTTTTTCATATAGATTTTATAAAATTCTTTTTGGTTTTTATTTTACGATAAATTCCTACGGCTAAAAGTCTTCCTGTTGTGTATCTCTATTTCCACCATCAATATTCTTCCGTCGTATCATTATATATCAATTTTGCATTAATATCCTCTTTTATGTATAATACCACCCTTTTTTTTTCCACTGCTAAGGCCGTGAATATTTTTCCAGTTTTCTATTCTCTAAATATTTTATCCTGTTCTTATGTGGACTTGAAGACATATTATATCCCACTTTTGTCTTTCCAATCTATCAAATATTTTTCCTTTTGTTTGGACTATTTAGTCCATTGATATTCATTGATATTAATTTTATTCCCCTTCCCATTTGGTTGTTTCTTTTCTAGCTTTTATTACGTTTTACCTGTTGTTTGACTCTGGTTTTCACCCTATCTCTTCCCTCTTTCCTTCTTCACAAACTGTTAGTTCTCTGTCCCTCCTCCCTCTTTTCTTTCTTCTCCTCTCATAGTAACTCAGATCTTCACGGCTCATGCCAGACTTTCTCTACTCTAATTCCTCCTCTAATCCTCCTGTTTGCTCGTAGAATCTTTGGGCCTTAGCTAAGTTGTCAATTTTGGTTCTTTTACCTTCCCATGTTGCCAAGATTCCTTCTGGATCGTTCCACCTAAATAGTATGTTTTTTTTATTTAAGTGGTTTGTGAGGAATCTGTATTCCTTTCTTTGTTCTCTTACTCTTCTTGGAATTTGTTTCAGTACTATAATTTGCCTGCCGTTGTAGTTTATTGTCTCTTCCCTTGTCAATCTATAAATTATTTCTCTGACTCTTTTCCTCGCAAATCTGACATGAACCTCCCGTGGGAGTCCATGTCTTCTTGCATAGCTTGTGAAAACTCTATATGCCTCATCAATTTCTAGTATCATCTGATCTCTCTCTTTTCGCAGTATAGTTGCCAGCATTTCTGCCACTATAAGAGTCAGATTTTCCCCCCTTTCCTCCTGTATATTCTGAAATCTTAAATAATATGAGGCTCTATCCATTTCTAGATAGGTCAGGGCCTCATTTGTTTCCTTGTATTGGTCTTTGATTTTTTGTTCCATGGCTTCTACCTTCTTCCCTGTTTGGTCTGTTTGTTTAGTAATTGTTATGATCTTCTCCTCATTTATCCTTGTCGTCTCCTGTAACTGTCCTATTTTCCCCTCTAAGTTTTAAGTTCGTTCTTCATCTCTCCCAATTCACTTTTTAGTTCTGATCTCATCTTTCTCTTTCTCTCTTACTTTCTACATGATTATTTATCATTGTTTCTTGCATTGATAACATCATATTTTGTATTGTCTGTAATGTGTTTTGTATCGCTTGGGAAGAGGTTTGTGTATTGGGCTTCTCGGGGGCCAACATCCCTTCTATTGTTTTTTGGGAGGAGGTCACAGTGGGGGTAGATGGGGTTGCAATTGTCGCTCCCTTTTTCCTGTTTTGGTAATAGTGGTGGTTGACGTTGACATTTCCTTTATTATCTTTTGCTGTTCCTTAAGAATTCTATTTATGTTTCCCACGCCGCTTCCAATTTTCATTTACCAGGGGCCCCTCTATTCCAATAATTCCGCTCGGTTAAGTCTAGCCAGAAGGAGGAAGGGGGATAGTATCTATCTTTTTTCTCTTTTTTACGTTAACTTTAAAGTCTAATGTCCTTCTTAATAATCTTAGGGGGGGGAGGGACAGAGGTTACTATCACATTACATTCCTTGCTTACAGTTCGTATTAATCTAAGAAAGGGAATATAAAGAGAAAAAAAAGAAAAAAGAAGAACAGGATATAGAAAAAGGTCAAATGGAATGAGAAAATATATGTGTATATATATAAAGAAAGAGAAAGATAGAAGATACTATCAAGTCTTACTGCTCTATATAAATTAGTTACTTACTATAAATCACAACTTATATATCAGCCAATAATCTATTTTTCACTATTTTTTAACTATTTTCATTCAATAGTATCTTACTAAAAGTTTTAAATCAATTGCATATCTTAAGCATTAAATGATAAATATGTTAAATATTAGCTATTAAATATTAATATTTCAAATCATTAGCATTTGTAGGAGTACAATAAACCTATAAGATTCTTTTCATTTATATTGTAAATCTCTCTCTCTATATATATATTTTTCTTAACTTAATACTTAATAATTTGTTAATTTATATCAGGTTTCTTCAAAATTAAATAATATAAGGTTACAATTAAATTAAATGGTATACGTGTAGAACGGTATCGAGATCTACTTCCGCTCTTTAAGTCACTGTTCCCCGTACCAGTTTTCTAAGTGTCAAAGTTGTTATACTGTCAATGGCCGCAAAATTGCAGTATCACGATGGTGTGACTCTTCTTTATGGTCTTCTCACCGGCAGATTTAGTCCCCCTTTCTATCAGTCCTTTCTTTCCAAAAAGTTTTTATTTTCCTTTTCCTTTTCTCCTTTGGCAAACAACGATAATCTCCGAGTGTTGATTGGGTTAGTTTAGTTTTTATAACTTTCCCTTTTCTGCAGCTTTCTGTTCACTCACTAGTCTGTCCGTATTCTAGGGTACACAGGAATTTGCACTGTCACTATAGTTTGCACCCTTGTCACTCCGCTCGATCTTCGCAAATCCTCAAGTTTTCCGCTTCCCAATTTTCTCCTTTCTTTCCTACGTTGGCGTTTTCCTCACTGTTCTATCGTTCAATCACCCGTCTGGTCTAGATTTTTTCCGTTATTTCTTCTATCGCAATGGCAACCTCCGCAGAGACTCTGTCACTGCCCGGCGTCCAGTAGTTCTTTCGTCTGCCACTCACTCCGTTTTCAAATCTCTTCCAACCTCGACCGCACTTTCTCCAGTTGGACAAGACCTCTTTTCACCAAGTACTTTCTTTCTCCTCACAGGACTTTCACTTTCTTGTTCTTTGAAAGGGACTATGTCCTCGTCTTCGCTTTGTTTTCTCTTGGGGTAGTCACTAGGATGGTGCAGCTTTTTTCGCTTGCCCTGATCCTTTAACAGTCCCCTTAGGTGGTCTTTCCAGTCTTTTATAGTCCCTCACCAAGCTTCCTTTGTTCTTTCCGATCTGCAACTTTCTCTTCAGCTTCCTTCTAATGGCGCGCCGCCTCTGGACCAGCTCTGGCGAGCTGGCTTCTTCCGTTCAGAACTTCGGAACTCTTCTTCGCCTTTTGGGATCGCACTTCCCAAACCGGCTCCAAGTTTTTCTCCTCGTTGGGGTGTTCGAACTGGACTCACCCTGCCACGAACGGCCATTCTTGAATGGAAAACCCGAGGTGGGAGAAGCACAAGTATTTCTCCCCACCTCCACACCGAGGCCGAAGTCTCCACAGAACCAGTTGTTAAGAAATTTGAATCCCACCCATGGGCATGACCATCTGGTGGCAAGAGGGTAGCTGCAGACTGAGTATGGCAAAGGGACCCCAACCCCTTCCTCACCATCAAATAGAAGCACCACCCACACAGAGAACCTTTCCAGATGGTTCACCAGAACAACTGGCAGCCACCTCCAACAAAACCCCAGAGGTCGGACAGATCCCAAGAGAATATCAAGACCTTGCTGAACTATTCAGCGAGACTGAGTGTGACATACTACCACCCCACCGTGAGACAGACTGCACCATAGAAATCATTCCTGGGGCAAAACTACCAAAACCCAAAATGTACACCATGACGCCCTGGGAAATGCAAGAAATGAGCAAATATGTAGACAAAAACTTAGCAAGAGGATTCATCGAGCCAGCCAAACCATGGGTTGCGGCCCCAGTCCTGTTCAAAGAAAAAAAAAGATGGAACTATGAGATTATGCGTGGACTTTCAAATGATCAATAGACTGTGCATATACAATCTATACCCCCTCCCACTCATGAAGGACGTGCTATCCCACCTGGCCAAAGGGGAAGGTCTTTACCCAAATTAGATCTCAGAGAAGCATACTATCGAGTCCGCATCAGGGAGGGAAATGAATGGAAAACAGCGTTCAACTGCCCCCTAGGGAGCTTCCAATTCAAAGTCATGCCTTTTGGACTACAGGGAGCCCTGGCGGTGTTCATGCAATTAATAAATGAGGTGCTACATGAACATCTTTATAAGGGGGTTCTTGTCTACTTGAACAACAAAGAGATGACCTAGAGTGGAAAGGGACAAAACTCTACGTCCTAGAATCCCTAAGCACTCTAGTCCTTCAGAGGAGCCATGATGCCAAACTGTCAGGCCACTTCAGGTTCTTAAAGACTTTACACTTAGCTCAGAGGCAATTCTGGTGGCCCAGCATAAAGAAAGACATGGACAGTTATGTGAAGAGTCGCACCATCTGTGCCGTGATGAAAAAACGACCAGGAAACCCGCCCCCCCCCAGTCTGCTACAGACGGTAGCAGAGCTGACGAAGGGGGAGGAGGAGAGATGCAATGGACTTCATAATGGAGTTGCCAAAAAGTGGAGGAAACGTGGACTGTAATAGATTTATTTTCCAAACAGGCGCATTTCACACCTTACAGTGGACTACCCTCAGCCTGCCAGTTAGCCAAGCTGTTCCTGAAGCACATCTACCGCCTGCATGGAGTACCACAGAGAATTATCTCAGAGGGGTCCAATTCACGGACAAATTTTGGAGGGAGTTCTTTTTTTTTTATAAAGGTTTTATTTTTCCAAAAAGACATAACAAACATAACAAACAAACATAAAACACACAAATCCATATCAATTTCAAGTGTGTCGGTCGGTCAAAAATCACAGTGCCTTCCCTTCGTTATTCATACTCCGTATTACGAAAAGGAAAAACCATTATCATTATTATTAATCCTCTACCATATTATAATCTCTAGATTGTTTCAACAGTTCTATCTATCTTTATATTCCATATATATCCCATATATTACCAAACTTTTTTATCTAACCATTGATAAAACATGTTCCATATCTTATAAAACTGCTTTTCTTCTTGATCCCTAATTTCAAATGTTAGTCTACTCATTTCGGCACAGTCCAAAATCTTCTTAATCACTTCCTCCTGCATAGGTATCTTGTCATTTCTCCAATTTTTAGCAAATACAATTCTAGCAGCTGTCAGTACATTAACAATCAAGTATTTCAGTTCTTTGTTAAATGTCTCTGGTACAATTCCCAATAGGAATATCTCGGGTTTCAGGTCTATATGTTGTTGTGTCATTTTTTCTAACCACATGTGGATTTTAGTCCAGTATCTTTTAGCATCAGTGCAAGTCCACCACATGTGGTAGTAGGAGCCGGTATCTGATGACATTTCCAACACTTATCCGATTTGTCCTTAAACATCCTTGCATCCTTCTCGGGATAGGTGCCACCTGTAAAACATCTTATACAAATTTTCTTTATATGCAGTTGACATTGTCATTTTATAATTCTGATCCCACAGTGTTTGCCATCTCTCTAAATCTATGCCATAACCAAAATTTTTCCCCAAGCAATCATTGTTTCCTTAACCTGTTCCTCTTCCATTCTAACTTCTAATAAATGACCATAGAGTTTTTAATCACTTTTTCATTCGTACCATCAAAATTTTATCTAGTTCAGTTTGCTTTTTATAAATACCTTCAGTCCTAACATCCTCATCATATCTAGATTGTATTTGCAAATATGAAAACCAATTCATTTTTATTCCTTGTTCTTGTAGTGTTTGCATCAATTTGAGTTCACCCTTTTCATTTAAAATCTCTCCATATCTAATAGTTTGTTCCTTCTTATATATTATTGGAAAATTTTGGAGGGAGTTCTTGTGGTCTATTGGGTCGTCCCAGGGTCTTAGCTCGGCCTTTCATCCAAGCACCAATGGGGCGGGGGGGCAGAGAGATTGAACGCCATGGTAGAGCAGTATCTGAGGTGCTACGTGAATTATCAGCAGTCCAATTGGACAGACCTCCTGCTTTTTGTGGAGGTCGTGTACAATAATGCTGTTCAAAGTAGCTCGGGACTAACCCCCTTCAAGGTAGTGAGCGGCATGGACTTTGTCCCAATGCCTGAGTATCCAAGGGACCCCCCTCCTCAGTCAGCCTGACCGATTGGATGTCAACGCTGAAAGCAACTTGGCAGAATGTCAAAAAAGCACTGGCAAAAGCGGCACAGACCTATAAGAGACAGGCAGACAAACACCGAGCCCCACAATGACCATTCCAGTTGGAGAAGGTCTAGCTCTCCACCAAATATCTGAGGTTAAGACTCCTAGCAAGAAATTGGAGCCAAAGTTCATGGGACCATTCCCCATAATAAAGATCATCAACCCAGTCACGATGCAATTGAAGGTTGCCCCGATTGTTAGGGAAAATACACCCGGTATTCCATAGTAGTCTATTAAAACCCGTGGTCGGATCAATGCTGAGGTCCCTACTTTGTGAGCCCCCAGATCCCGTGGTCATAGAAGGCCAAACCCATTATAAGGTGCAGCGAATCCTCGATTCGAGGTGGCACAGGAGACAACTCCAATATTTAATCAAGTGGAAGGGCTACCCCTTATCAGAGGCATCATGGGTAAAGAGTAGGAACGTCCAAGCCGATTGCCTTGTAGCAAGGTTCCATGCAGAAAAACCAACCAAGCCTGGGGCGGATTCGTGAGCATAAGCTTCCATATTTGCAATCAATTTGTTTTTTGTGTGTGTTGTACAGGTCACCTTGAAGAAGTGAGGGGAGCCAACTTCTGGTTCGGGCTTCTTCAGCAACGGACCGAAATGCACGATTGTGTGTGGTTTTGATCCATACTTGCTGCCGGAGGGCCCCGGTCTTCTGGATTCGGGGCTGTAGCCACCCCGCATGTGCTGTGGCTGAGGAGTGGGGGGGGAGGTAGCAGGGATGATATAACTACTGGTTCTGTTGCTTTGCATCGCGCGTGCATGCATGAGTTGCGCAAGTCGCACAAGTGCAATTTATGACCTGCTGAGCTGCCCAGACTGCTGAGCAGTGCTGTGTGTGTATGAGTCAGAGGCGTGGTCAGTTTGGAAAAGCCTTTTCCTGTTTTTCAACAGCAGCTGTGCCGTGCAAAGCAGCTGCAGTTGAAAAGAAATAAAGGACAGGTGACAGGTAGAGCCGGGTGGGCAGGTGTGGTGAAAAACAGCAGCAGACACAGAACCAGTTCTGTGTCTGCTGCTCTCCTCATAGCTACAGGTTCTGTAGAGCTGGACAGAACCAGTAGAATCCCACCCCTGGGAGGCAGCCAGCTGAGTTGGGGGGCTTCATCTCATCTCCTCTAGCCCGAGGCAGCATTACTCCCTTCCTGAAGGAGGTTGTAGCAGTGAGGGTCAGAAATGGCCACCTCAAAAGAAAAGAACCCAACGGGACAAAGTGGCAGGAGCTGAGACAAAGGGGGAGAGCTTGACAGACTGGGCTAAGCAGAGACAACATCTATGCAAGGTACCCTGGAACTAAAATTATTAAGAGTGCTATTTTTTAAAGGCCATTTAAAAGCGACAAGAGAAGAGAAGGAATTTTTTCTTTTTTTCTTCATAGTGACTAGCAATTGGCTTTAAAAGTTAAAAAAAAGAGATTCAACAAAAGAAAATTGTACTAAATACTTTGACACTAACAGGCAAATTACCAAGCTAGATTAAGTGTCAAAGGGAAAATAAAGATTTTTTTTGGATACTTTAAAGCCTTCAAAGGAGGAAAGTGGAGGAAAAAAGAAAGGGTGGAACTTGGAAATAACAGAGAGTGCCACCTGGAAAGAAAAAGAATTAACTGTGAAACTGTAAAAGACTTCCAAAGGATATATTGTAACTGAAACTGTGTTACAATATAACAGAACCCCCGGAAAGGAAAAGTGGAACTTTAAAGTGTGAAATAAACAGAAAGAAGCATGAAGGAACTGTTCTGGAATATTTGGTGACCTTTGGAATTTTGGGCGTTGGAATCTCAGTGATTTGAATTAAAATTAATCAGCCAGTTGTTTAAAAGCGTTTAAAATGGCAGAACTCCTTGTGGAATTAAAAATGGAACTTAAAAAAATGAAAGAAGAACTTCAAGAGAGAGGAGAATCCTTTGGCTTCGCACTTCAGTTTTTAGAAATGGAGATTTTAAACTATGAAAAACAACAAGAAATGTTTGAAGAACAAGAAGGGCTGGACAAGGAAGAAGCCATCTTTAATGATCAAACAATGCAACGTGGGGTTAAATGGAAAAAGGGAGTTAAAAATTTGAGATTAGAGGGAACAACTAAAAAAAAGAACAGTTTGAAAAGCAAACATAAGGTTAGGAAGAAGCAGAAGAGAGAATTACAGAAGGGAGAATTAGAGAGAGAGGGGGACAAAAAGGGTGGTGAGAAAAAGGGAAAGAAGAAGATAAAAAGGAAAAGTTTTTCAAGGGACATAAACAGGAAATAAAGAAATAGGGGAAACGAACAAGGATCAAAGGTATTAGCCTATTTAAAAGACACAGAGATAAAGGTTAAAAAATAAGTTACAAGAGAGGATTCCGCAAGGGTACAAGAGATAGTGTAGTTATATTAGAAATAGTAATGAGCTAGGAAATAGGAAACATAGGTGATTAAAATGAAAGATAAAACTGGTATTGTTATGTAATAGTGTTATGTATGTAGGTTTGAATGTTATTGGTTTATTTGAACTGTTCTTGTAAAATGTCAAATGGTATTGGTTTAAATAGTGCGGGAAGAATCCCTGCACTCCCATTGGCTGGCAGCTACGGCTGCAGGCTATAAGAAGCAGCCAAGCCAGGATGGGTCTATTCGAGCTGTAGTCACTAATAAAGTCTTTTGCTGGAACTCCTCGCCCTGACTCTTCATGCAAACTTAACACTGGCGGCAGGATGGGATTTCCTGAAGAGAAGACGCCACGATGAACAAGCAACTGAGCGAGATGGCTCCTGAACACCCCCAGCACCGCTCGATCCGGCGACGGAAGACTGGAATCGTATCGCGGATCGTTCCACATGTTCCTGGAGAACGATCTCGCCGCATCCCCGAGAGGAAGAAGAGGCGGTCTTTCTCACGACTCGCGTCCGCAGTCTTCAAAATGGCGGCATTGGAGCAGCAGAGCTGAAGGTAATGGAATGGCCCGATTAGAAAGACTTTTGAGAGCCCATTACCCAAGTATCGGCCTCATTAAGAGACACGAATTTTACCGTCGGGATCAAGGGATAGCGAGAATGTTAATGACAGTGGCAAGTTTAAGGGACATTGGGGTGCTTGTGACTTTACCAACTTAGAAGAGGCCATGCGGATCGGTTTGTTTTAGGCCTTAAAGATAAGGTTTTACAAAGCAAACTATTAATGAAACCTAAGATCACGCTTAAAGAGGCCATTGAAGAAGCTGTTTCAGCGAAGCCACCAAGTCCTCAGCAGCGGCCATGAAAAAGATTAACAAGGCTTCGCCAGGCCTCAAGCCATTCTGATGGGGATAAATCACATCTTCTCATTCTGAACAAATAGACTCTGATTCTGATGGCAGTGAGGCAGAAGAGGGATTTTAAACTCAGAATGGAAAAGAAAAGAAAAGACTCTGGGAAGAACAGGCAAGGGTTCTATTGCAGAGGCTGTGGGGCCACCCACTGATTGCAAGTTCTTTGACTCCATTTGCCTACGCAGAGAAACGGGTCACATAGCCAGAGTTGCAAATCATCCAGAACTCCACCAGCTAGGAAGAAATTCCCTGATAGAGACTTTAAGCCCAACAATTGCCTTGAAAAATGGGGCTAAATTTAAAAGCAAATGGCAAGAATGAAACACCAAACAAACACTATTGGTCATTCTTCACCCTTAAATAGCAGAAAAGTACACGTGAAGGTGTTTATTGAAGGAAGGCCTTGCCAAATGGAAGTGGACTCAGGCTCTTATTTATGGTGTCATGGGACACACTATCCACAGACTCTTTCCCAAAATTCAGAAAAGCATTTCCAGAAGCAAGCACTGACTCTCAAAGACTACCAAGGGAACAAGATTCCAGTAGTTGGGAGAGATTTCAACGGCAGTTTAAAGGCCACACCAAACGCTTGCCCCTGACCATCGTGGACAAGGATCGCCCAAGCTTGCTGGGACTTGAGTGGTTCAAGCCACTTGGCATCGAGGTGACTGGCATCCATCACGTGAGCAGTTCTGACTGGGAAGAGTCCTTGAAGTCTGAGTTTCCAGAGGTCTTCAGCGAAGGACTGGGCAAGTATATGGGGACCCCTATTGCTTTCAGCCTAGACCCCAAGGTGCCCCAATTGTTTAAAGCCCAGGAGGGTCCCATTTGCTTTAAAGGAAAAATTGATGCACAATTAGATAAGCTCATTGCTCAAGGGGTTTTAGAGCCTACTGACCACTCCAGATGGGAAACACCCATAGTCACACCAGTTAAGGCTGATGGGTCAGTGAGAATCTGTGGTGACTACAAGGGGACACTTAACCATGCAGCAGCAGAGCATATCCTGTACCAGTTGTGCATCATCTGCTCCATTCCCTGGCAGGGGTACAGTATTTGCTAAACTGGACTTAGCTCAGGCATATCAACAATTAACAGTTGATGATGCCACTGCAGAGGCACAAACAATTGTGACCCATAGAGGTGCCTTCAAATGTAAAAGACTACAATTTGGAGTAAGCGTGGCACCTGGCATTTTTCAGAGCCTTATGGAAAGAATGTTGCAAGGACTGCCAGGGGTAGTGCCTTATTTTGATGATGTTTAATCTCTGCTGAAAATGACACTCAGCTTCAAGAGAGACTCAGAGAAGTCCTTACCAGATTCAGAAAAGCGGGTTAAAAGTCAAGGAAGACAAATGTACACTCAAAACAGACAGAGTTGAGTTCCTGGGGTATATGATTGACAAGCAGGGCATCCATCCTACTGATGCCAAGGTTAAAGCAATCAATGAAGCCCCTAAACCTCGATGCAAGGCTGATTTTCTTACTTAAACACATCTATTGCTCACAAGCCTTTATATATACCACTTGATAAGAATGCTGTTTGGATCTGGGGCGGAAGGAACAGTCAGCATTTAACAGTATTAAGAGACTAATCACGTCTGATGCTGTGTTGATACAATTCTCTGAGAATTTACCTGTTGTTCTGACTTGTGATGCATCCCTTTTGGAGTGGGGGGTTTGAGTCACAGGCTTCCCAATGGACGGGAAGCCCCAATTGCATTTTACTCGCACGCTGTCCAAAGCAGAGAGGAATTATAGCCAATTGGACAAGGAGGCTTTAGCAGTTGTTGCAGCTGTTAAGAAATTTCATGAATATCTGTATGGCAGGTCATTCACCATTGTTACAGATCACAAACCTTTACTTGGCATTGTGGCAGGAGACAAACCTACACCTAATATCCTGTCACCAAGAATGCTGAGGTGGACTGAATTTCTTGCAGCCTATTCCTACAAACTGATTCACAGGCCTGGCAAGGACATTGGACATGCTGATGCACTGAGTCGTTGCCCACTACCTTGCCACAAGGAGGACTTTGAACTTGAAACTCACACCTTTTTCCTGGAGACCGTTGCTAAGCTTCCAGTCCATGCTGCTGAGATTGCCAAAGAAACTGCCAAAGATGCTGTGTGGCACCTGTTATGGGCTGGATTAAGAAAGGTTGGCCTCTTCAAGATCTACCTCACCTTGCCCAACCTTTTAAGTCCAGGCAAACTGAATTATCTGTATTAAGAGGATGTATTTTGTGGGGTAACAGGGTGGTTATTCCTGCAAAACTGCAAAGGGAGGTTTTGGAAATGTTACATGAGGGTCATCCTGGGATTGTAAGGATGAAAGGTTTGGCCAGGAGTTATGTATGGTGGCCAGGTATTGACAAAATGGTTGAAAACTGGGTAGCATCTTGTCCCAATTGCCAGGTAGTCAGGCCTGTCCCACCTCACGCCCCCACAGGAATGGGAATGTCCTAGGGGCCATGGTCTAGAATCCACATTGATTTTGCAGGCCCTACAAGAGGGCACACTTTTCTAGTGATAGTAGATGCATACTCTAAATGGCTAGAGGTAATTCCCATGACATCCACTACAACTGAGGCTGTCATCAAGCAGCTCAGAAAATTGTTTGTAACCCATGGGTTACCAGATGTCCTTGTCTCTGACAATGGCCCTCAATTCACATCTAACATTTTTGAATCCTTTCTAGCTCAACAGGGCATCAGACATGCCCTCACTGCCCCTGGCACCCTTCGCCAACGGCGGCGGGCTGAACATGACGCTTTACCAAAGAGAAGCTTCAGCAGCTGGGTCCTGGGGACATCACTGAGAAGCTTGAAAAGCTTCTTAGTGTTCAACACATCACTCCTAGCCCATCAACTAACTTGTCCCCAGCAGAGTTGTTGATGGGCAGGAAACTTAGGTCTCCCTTGACCGCCTTCATCCCACTTACGCACCCAACGCACCACTGGATTCCACTTCCAAAGTTCGTTCTTTTAGTGTGGGAGATTCTGTCTATGCTAGGAACCTTATAGGTGAACCTTGTGGATTCCTGCTGAAATAACTCACATCACTGGCCCTCGTTCTTACAGGGTACAAACAGAGGATGGCCTCCTCTGGAGCAGGCACATTGACCAACTTAGATCCAGGTTCCTCAGGAACATCAACCCTGTCCTCTCTAGGTCCTCACCTGATGTTCCTTCTAGGGGAAGGAGGGGAACAGGAGGAAAATCAGCAAACAGGAATCAACCCCATGTGTAACGAGCCATTGCGACAGGAACCATCCCAACCCTGTCACAAAGCCAAGATCCATCCTTAGAAGTGGAAGATTGCACATCACTACCTGACTTGGGTGCTGACATTGGAATGGAGATGGGTTGGGAGGAGAGACCAGATTCTAACAATTCAACAGGGTCTCCTTTCACAGGAAGTCCCAACAGGGAAATGTCAGCAGACATAATTTTCTCTCTCACTGGGTGAGAACGTTAAAGCTTCTGAACCACGAAGGTCTCAACGTACACAAGAGCCCCACCTATTTAAAGGAATACATTAGATAGGTTGGGGTTTGGTATGGACTGAACCTAGTGGGGAGGGGTGTTATGTATGTAGGTTTGAATGTTATTGGTTTATTTGAACTGTTCTTGTAAAATGTCAAATGGTATTGGTTTAAATAGTGCGGGAAGAATCCCTGCACTCCCATTGGCTGGCAGCTACGGCTGCAGGCTATAAGAAGCAGAGCAGCCAGGATGGGTCTATTCGAGCTGTAGTCACTAATAAAGTCTTTTGCTGGAACTCCTCGCGTCTGACTCTTCATGCAAACTTAACAAATAGAATGTTTGTTAACAATTAAATGAAATAAAGAGACAAAGGGAATTAAAAGTGAAAGAAGGGGAAATAAGAGGAGGGAATGAAAATACCTTAATTGTTTTTTTAATGAATTATAAAATACAATTGAAATGAAATGTGAAAAATTTGTAATGAAATCAATATCAGTTGACAGGGTGAATTTGAATAGAATAATTATTTTACTTATTATTTTTATATATCTTTTTTTTAAAAAAATTGTATTTTTAAGGGAAAGTACCAAGCGGAATTCAGTTGATAAGAGTTATATATAATAGACATTAGAAGCTGAATGTTATAATTGTATAATGTATAAACTAAATGCTTAATGAGATTTGAAAGGATAATAATTATAAGATATAAAGGTGACACACTCATTTTGGTAATTATAGGGGAAACCTTGCTTTTTAATGCCTGGAAAGGGAGGGAATCTTTTTTTCTTTTCCCTTTTGGGATGATGATGAAAAAAGAATGTATGAAATGGTAAACAGGACAGACAAAGGTATAAGTATAAAGATTAGGAGGATATAGAAATTTGGGAAAAGATATGTAATTGAATTGGAAAGGAATGAGACAATTATAAGGCTGAGGAAGATAAGGGAAGGAAAAATTAATGAGAAATTGATAAAATAGTAATGAGATATGAAATTGAATACAAAAGATGAGTATGTAAATGAGATTATATCTGTATGGAGATGTGATAACCTGGAATCATGCTATTCTCTAAAAAAAGGTTCTACTTTTATTATGTTTTGTGAAAACTCAAATAAATTTTTTACAAAAAAAAAAGAAGTGAGAGGAGCCGAATGTCAACTCATAAAACACTTTGTATAATGATTTTATAGTTGTCAACAGAAGAAGGGGAGTTTCAAAGAGCAGGCAGCAGTGGAATCAAAAGTACATTCCATTCATATTTTCTTCAGAGACTGATTAGATGACTGAAGCTTCTGCTGTGCAAAAATCCAATTGAGAGCATGATTGATGACCTGGCTATGGACTGTTTTGTTGGATGATACACTTTAAGAGCCTTTATTAGGACTTATTTAGTGGATACGGCTGCAACATTTTTCCTCAAGACTTATTGCATCCGAGACTTAGCTGCCCTGTTTAGGGTGACTCGCTCTTCTAAATGGAGAGGAGGAGCCCCTACAAAGAGAGCTGAGAATTTGTATAGTTTCTGTTGGATAAAGTCGCCAGATCCCGGATGGACCTGACTGATTGGGCAATTCCACCGAGATGACAGGGGTGGGTCTTAGTCCTATTATATGAAGTGAGTTCGATCCTGTGGCTCCTGAGGAAGTGGACAAGGCCATGGGAGCATGAATTCTTCCACTTTTCACTGGACCTGTGCCCTTCCTGGCTGGTCTCGCCAGTAGGGAGGTGACACGGAGCTGGCTCCAGGTGTTGGTCAATGCTTCTTTGAGAGAGGGTCCTTCCAAGAACCATAAAGAAGAGGTGGTAAGGCCCTCCTCAAGAAGCCTTCCCTGGACCTGGCTGAATTAAAGAACTTTCGTCCAGTCTCCAACCTCCCCTTTGTGGGGAAGGTTGTTGAAAAAGTGGTGGCACTCCAGCTCCCATGTCCTTGGATGAGACAGATTATCTAGACCCTTTTCAATCGGGTTTCAGGCCTGGCTACAGCACAGAGACTGCTTTGGTTGCACTGTTTGATGATCTCTGGCGAGCCCGGGATAGGGGTCATTCCTCTATCCTGGTGCTACTTGACCTCAAGGGCTTTCGATACCATCGACCATGGTATCCTCTCTGCGGTGGCTGAGAGAGTTGGGAGTGGGAGGCACCGTGACAGTGGTTCACCTCCATCTCTGGCTGGTTGCAGTCGGTGTTGGTAGGAGGACAGAGGTCGACCCCCTGGCCCCTCATCTATGGGGTGCCTCAGGGCTCAGTCCTCTCTCCCCTCCTATTTAATATCTACATGAAACCACTGGGTGAGATCATCCGACAACATGGGGTGGGATATCAGCAAGATGACACCCAGTTTATATCTCCACCCTATGTCTGTTCAGTGAAGCAGTGGATGTGATGTGCCAGTGCCTGGAAGCTGTGAGGGTCTGATGGGAGTCAACAGGCTCAGACTTAACCCAGATAAGACTGAGTGCTGGCTGCACCCCCCAGGGGCCATGTTGATTTTCCATCTTTGGTTCTGGGTGGAGAAATTGTCCCCTCAGAACGGGTTCTAATCTGGGTGTCCTCCTAGACCCACAGCTGAAATTGGAGCAACACCTATCAGCTGTGGCTAGGGGAACTTTTGCACAGGTCCCCTTTATGCACCAATTGCACCTACCTGGACCGGGAGGCTTTCTCTCACAGTCACTCATGCCCTAGTCACCTCATGACTGGATTATTGCAATGCACTCTACATGGGGCTACCTTTGAAGAGCATTCGGAGACTTCAGTTGGTCCAGAACGCAGTCAAGATGAGCTGTTGTAGGTGTCCCGAGATACACCCACATTTCACCACTGTGAGCTGCACTGGGTTCCTATTAGTCTCAGCATTCAAGGTGTTGGTCATTACCTATAAAGCCCATATGGCTCAGGACCAGGTTGTCTCCAGAATCATCTCCTACCCTGCATCTTCCTGACTAAAGATCCCACAGAGTCGGCCTCCTGTTCCCAGCAAACAATGGGCTGGCGCCCGTGGGAGAGGGCCTTCTCTGTGGCTGCTCCGCTCTCTGGAACCAGCTACCTCCCAAGGTCCGGATTGCCCACCTACTGGCCTTCCTAAAGCAGTCAAAACCTGGCTTTTCCGCAGGCTGGCTGGATCTTGCGACTGAGATCCAGCCGATCCTGCCCTTCTGTTGTTTGTTGTTTTTTAAATTGTTTTTAAATTTTGTAATGTAATTCTTTTGTGTTTTTTTTTGCTGTGAGCTGCCCGGAGTCCTTTGGGAGTTGGGTGGCATATAAGTTTAATTAATAATAATAATTAATAATACTCCTGTTCAGAAATAGCCAAGAGAGTGAAATGCCATTGCACCACAGTGAGCAGAGTGGTTGAAAAATACCAAATAACTGGTTCAGTTGATGACAGGCTCCGCTCTGGAAGACCAAGAAAGTTGACAAAAGGGCAAGATCGGGCTTTGCAATGCATTTTGATGGCTGACAGGAAGCTCACCTCACCTCAGATTACAAGAATTTGGGGTGAAACATGTGATGTAAAAGTGTGCACAAGCACAGTGCATTGCAGACTGCTTGCCAGAGGGCTCAAAGGCTGCAGGGCTCGAAGTAAACCATTGCTCACAGACGCCACCACTGGCAACGCGGCCAAGAAGTATGCCAAGTGGACCAACAAACGGGGCCAAGGTCATCTTCAGTGACGAGAGCAATTTCTACTTGACTGGGAATCAGTGCAATAAGTATGTCAGAAGATTTCCAGCTGAAGAATTTAGGCCTTACTGCCTGAATCTATTTGTGAAGCTTCCATTGCACATGAAGATCTGGGGCTGTATTGCTGCTTCTGGTATTTGTCGGATACAAATCGTGCAGGGAATCATGAATTCCAAGCAGCATGTTGAAGTCCTGGAAAAGACCATGCTTCTTCAGCTCAGCAACTGTAGGGAAGGACTTTTACTTCCAGGATACCAATGCTCCTTGTCATCGAGCCAAGTCCGTCCAGCAGTGGATGAAGAAGCATTGTGTTCAACTCCTGGATTGGCCAGCTCAGAGCCCAGATTTGAACCCAATTGAGAACTTGTGGGCCAAGATTGGTTATGAAATAAGCAAGAAGCATCCGAAGACCAAGCAGGAGCTGATTGAATCAATTATTGCAGCCTGGCACCACATTGTCACCAAAGATCACGTGCAAAGGCTTATACAGTCTATGCCGAAACGATGCCACCTGGTGATAAGCAATAAGGGCTTGCCAATTTCATATTAGTAACCATGTTTGGTAACCTAAATGGTCCTTTTCAGGGCCACAAACAATAAAAATGTTAACAAAACACCAGCATCGACCTTAGTAATTGCAACACGTATGCCACTGGGTATGCATCAGTTAATCTGTTTTCATAGTCATTGTAAGCATGCATTGTAAGCATGCAAGAAAATTCACAATCCCCATCCAAACAGCACCAAATTGCAAAAAGCTTATGCTTTTCACTTAAAAACCACCAGTATTTATTTAAATATAACAATATTTGCATAGCAGTTAGCATAAAATATCATAAAAATATCATCTTGGGAATTTTCCCAAGATGGCGATTGAGGCGAATGCCTAACCACATTGCTGGAGATGGGGAGTGGGGTCTTGGGCCAACGGAGCCACAATCTACCTCAACCAGGACTGTCGGAAGGTTTCGGAAGGTTCCGAGAACAGAGAACTTGCAAGCAATCCTGAGAGTGAGCGGAGAGAGTGAGCGGAGAGGCCAGGACACCATCCTGCGCAGAGAGCCCAAGACTCCATTCCGTAGGACGCCATTCCGAATGGGTGAGACTTGAAAGAACTGGGACTGGCGGATAGCGAATAGTGCGATTCCGTGCGGAGAGCAGAGAGCGGAGAGTGGATAGTGCTAAGAGCCAGGACAAGCTGTGATTAGATGAGAGTGTGATTCTGACACTTACAGAGAGAGTGATTCTGAGAGTGAGCCATTCTGAGCGGCATAGAATGAATGGCATGGAATGAGCTGTGACTGGTGGAGAGTGTGATTCTGAACTGCAGAGAAAGAGACGGAACTGACAGAGGGTGATCCTAAACATCCGAAAAAGAGCCGGGACTGGAGGAAAGCAGGAGACTGTGATTCTGAATGGCCGTGAATTGAGGAAAACTGAGGAGACTCACAGAGAATCGATAGACCCTATCTGAGAGGAATTATCTCCTAAACAGTCTCCATTTAAATCACCCAGCTGATTAGTCAGCCTGCATTTAAATTCCCACTCAGCTGATTGGACAACCTCTGCTTAATCCCCACCCAAATCTCATCCATTCCAAACTCCCAAGTAGATGATTGGAGAGTTCATTCAAATCTTCTCCATTCAAATCTATCAAGCAGCAACGCTTCCTCTTTAAAAACAAAAACAAAACAAAACAAAAACCAAACAACGTGGCTTTAAGGAAAAACAAAGGAACTTTTCACTACAAACCTCCAATACTTCACTACCTCCACTATTTCATTACCTCAAGACCAATTATTGATAGATAATGCTTTGTCTAAAATAATTGATTTATCATTTAATAGTATAATAATTAATTGTTAAATGACCACTAATTTGCTAATTTATTGAATTGATAGAGATTTATTTTATTTATTTATTTTATTTTTAATTACATTTATATGCTTCTCCGAGACTTGTATGGCTTACAAGTTTTGGGATACAACCCAGTGTGCTCAGCAATAGCCTTCATTCCATTGTATATGCCTGCTTATTACTAAGCGGCATTTTTACAAGGTCAGCTAATACTGTATCATTGATTATCTAGTTGATTGATTGATTGATTTTAGTAATAAGTAATCTTACTTTTGATTCATTCTCTAACTTATCAGTTAACATTTATTAATTACCAACATTCATTAAGTAACTGTCTACCTATCACATAAATTAGCTATTGTAATTGTTTAGTGTACTGTTGTCATTGACCATGCCAGCCAAAAACTCCAAACCCTCCACTACCAAACAACAACAAAAGAATAATATCTCTACCAATGACCTCCCAGACTCCTGCACATGCTTCAAATGTCTTGAAACCATCAATGAAAATGAAAATAACATTAAATGCCACATATGTGACAATCAAGCCCACCTTGCCTGCTTAAACTTAAACAAAAACGTAGCTGATCTCCTAAAAACATCAGATACATTCCCTTGTCTATGTCCATCATGTTTACCTAAGCTAAACGAACTAAGTACCCTGCCTGACAGAGTTGAAAGCATAGAATCATTCATTCACTCAATAGAAGAACACTTAGCAACACATTTTGAAACAACTATACAAGCAAGCCTAATCTCTTGAAAAAATACAGCACAGATAAGCGAATACCTATCAGCTCAAACTCAAATCCCAACTCAACAACCACTACCACAACTACTACCTCAACTACAATCACAACTACAACCAAAATAACCACCAAACCACAGCCACAAATAATCACGATCCCATCAAATAATTCCACAAATGATATCCCCTTATTCATCAGAGACATCATGGAACATGATCAGAAATGTCCAAATGCCATCTTATTTGGTCTTGAAGACACCAACGAATCAGATGATATCACCAAAGTTCGCAATATCATAAGCAACTCAAATACAACAAACATCTCTCCTGAAGATATCATTGAAGATTTTGTAGAGTTGTTTGCAAAAATGAGTCCAACAAATGTATATTCATTCATACAATAAATGCCATTGCAAAAACCAATCCCAACCATAACAAACTTCGCTCAAGACCAGACTTATCCATACTGCAAAGAATCCGCTCCCATGAACTCAAAAAACATCTAGACAATGGAGAGAAGGACCTGTACATTGACTACCATGCTGATTGTATCAAAAGTAAGTCACACAACCCACAACTTTGCATCCAACCCTACTTCATCCAATCCACCATCACTCAAAACTAGGCATGCACGCCCCTAACTACCTCAATTCCAACTACAACTGGCCTTAAATGCAAGCTACTCAATGCAAGAAGCCTTGTAAATAAAATACCTGAATTTCTTCTCTTTCTAAATACGGCTAAATTCGACATCATATTTGTTCTGAAACATGGCTCAACGATCTCTCCCTGACTCCATTACCACAGTAAGAGACTTATCATGTTTACCGATCAGATCACAAAATCTGTAGAGGAGGTGGTGTTGCTATCTTTTATAAAAAGTCCCTAAATTTAAAAAACATCTAAGTTACCCAGGAGCTTGCTCTTCCTGAGACCATCGTCTGTGAACTGTCCTTAAATATCACATTTTGATTCTTACTATGTTACAGAGCCCCTGGTTATGACATCGGACATGTAAACAAGTTAAATTCACTACTAACATGGGCAACATCCTGCCCACACGTTTTTATCTTTCATGGTGACTTCAATCTCCTCCCAGATGGAATCCCTAAGACCCGTCACAACACTCCCATCGGACTCTGACCAGTCGGAGTCCAAGCCGGCCGGATCTGAGTGATCTTGTCCATCAGATGCTGGCTAAACTCCTCGGCACGTCCCTGCAAAGGGTCACCCCCCCCCGATTAAGGAGGAAACGGGTGACCCTGAACAGGGTGGCCAGGC
Source organism: Naja naja (assembly GCA_009733165.1). Classification (NCBI taxonomy): domain Eukaryota; kingdom Metazoa; phylum Chordata; class Lepidosauria; order Squamata; family Elapidae; genus Naja; species Naja naja. The sequence continues at coordinate 56,546 of SOZL01001651.1, read as the reverse complement.
AATTATCTGCAGATGCAATGAGAGCAGAGAAGTACGCGTGCTTTGTGGCTCTCATTGCAGCGAGGTAGGACCTAATATAGGCTCTTAGCTGTGTTCGGTCAGATTCGGACCTGCTGGACCTCCAACAGCTCTCTAGGCCTCTCCTCCGCCGCTTCATTTCCCGGAGCTCCGCGGAAAACCAGAGAGCCAACCGGGATATGCATTGGGTGAGAGGCCGCAAAGGAACAACCCGGTCAAGCGCCCCGGAGGCAGCCCTCTGCCAGGTGTCCACCAGGGTCTCAGTCGAGCTGTGGGCAAAGGAGGAAGGGATCATCCCAAGCACCGTCTGGAATCTCTCTGGATCCATCAGGTGCCTGGGGCGGAACCATCTCGTCAGTTCCACCTCCCAGCGACGAGGGATGGCATACTGGAAGGCCAGTCATAGGAGAGAATGATTGGTCCATGACGGGTTGAATAGTTGGAGACCCCCCCAGATCATTATACCACTGCCCTGAGATAAAAACAAGGTCGAGCGTGTGTCCCCACCATGAGTCAGACCCTGTATTATTTGAGTCAGGTCCATGGCCGTCATGGAGGCCATGAACTCCTGAACCATCCCCCTCCCAGAGAAGACAAGTTGAAGTCCCCCAGCACAATAAGCCTGGGGAACTCAACTGCCACCCCAGACAGGACATCGAGTAGGTCAGGCAGGGCCATTGTCACGCAGCTGGGAGACAGGTACACAAGCAACAGGCCCAACTGACCCCCAGGGCCCCACCTCAAGAGGAGAGTCTCACATCCGCCTATCTGTGGGACAGTGGTCTCCCTTGGACAAAGTGCCTCCCTGATCACAACTGCCAGCCCCCCACCCTGGGCCCGAGGTTGGTGCAGCACATGGAAAACTGGCGGGCATAAATCCACCAGAGGGACCACTCCCTCTGGGCCCAACCAGGTTTCCGTGATGCAAGCCAGGTCCGTGCCTTCCTCCTCAATCAGCTCCCGGACGAGGGGAGCTTTGTTCACCACAGACCTGGCATTCAAATAGACCAACCTGAGCCCAGGGCCCTGATCCTCCAAGCCCCCAGGGTGCGGGTACGAACCGGCGGGTCGGAGCACGCCACCACTCGGAGACAGCGGGGGCGCACCCCCGAGAACCGATGCGGCCCACTGTCCATACCTCTGCCGCCATTCCCAATCACCGTGAGGATCACCCCCCACCCTCTCCCCCAGAGCTCCAGACAGCCCCAACCCCAGCCCCTCCCTGCCATGACCCGTTCCTAACCCGGACTGAGAATATCCCAGTGGAGCCCCCCAATATATTTTATTGGCTTAGTGAGATTTCATATTTAATTGTTTTTTAACTTTTGTATTGTTCTCTTTTATTGTAAGCCGCCCTGAGTCCTTCGGGACATAGGGCGGCATAGAAATCTCATTAAACAAACAAACAAACAAACAAATAAATAAATAAATCTACTCATATTAACTGGACCCTAAACGAATGTAAAACTGAAGCCATACATGCAAGCTTCTACAATGCTGTAACAAATCTGGGACTGGAACAACTAGTAACCAACAATACTAGACTTAACAACTGCCTCAATCTCATCTTCTACAATAGTTTGAATTCAATTTACGGAATACAAACTAAAGAACCCTTTTCCAACAGTGACATGATTGACTTTTCTCTCAACGTACGTCCACACAAAAATCATCATAATGATGGGATCCCCAATTATAACTTCAAAAAAGGCAACTATGATCTTATAGACAACGATCGCTCATCTCTTGACTGGCAATTTCTATTCACTGGATGCAATACTGTTGAAGACCATTACAAATATTTTTTACTTGAAGTCAAAAGAGTCATCAAACTATATGTACCAATAACAACTCCCAAAACCAGAAAAAACAAATTATCCATAACAATAAGGAAGCTTCAATCCAAAAAGAAATCACTTTGGCAGAAAAACAAATCTGGTCACGTTGCCAACTTCAAAAGCCAGTACAAAAATTTATGCCACCAGATAAAGACTGAATGCACCAATTATCACATTAAACAAGACGAAAACCTATGCACCAATTCCACCCGCTCTTTCTACAATTTTGTAAACAACAAACTAAAAGACTCAAGGTCCATCCCACCCCTGAAAGGACCTAATGGTAAAGACTGCAACGATGACACCATTAAAACCAACCTCTTTAACACATTCTTTGGCTCAGTATTTGTAGACAGCAATGGATCATGCCCAGTATTTGCTAGTCGAACCACAGACAACTACAATGATCTAATACCGTGTTTCCCCAAAAATAAGACACTGTCTTATATTTTTTTGGCTCCCAAAAACACACTAGGTCTTATTTTCGGGGTAGGTCTTATATATTTATGGTGCCAAATAGTGGGGTGTGAGTGTACTAGGGGGGTGTTCGGTGCACGGTGCTCCCGAAAAGTCTTCCTGAACTGGAGATTTACACTAGGTCTTATTTTCGGGGTAGGTCTTATATTAGGGCAGGTTTAGAAAATAGTGCTAGGTCTTACTTTCAGGGTAGGTCTTATTTTCGGGGAAACACGGTACATATCGATTTTACAGAAGACAATGTTGAAAAAGCACTATGCAATCTAAAACCATCTCTATCTATTAGACCGGACGGAATATGTGTCTACTTCTTTAAAAAGCTATCCACTGCCATAGCCTAGCCTAAGCATAATCTTTGAAAAATCTTTCAGGACCAGCTCCTTGCCAAACCTATGGTCACTAGCCACAGTCATCCCCATCTTCAAAAAGGGAGACCCCAGCCTAGTTGAAAATTACAGACCAATCTCTTTATGCTGTGTCACCTGTAAAGTCATGGAATCAATTATTAACCAATCCATTATCCTCCACTTAGAGACAAACAACCTACTCTCTAATAAACAATTTGGTTTCAGAAAAACTATCCTGTAATCTGCAACTCTTACACTGCAAAAACATATGGACTACACAACTCGATCAGGGCAAAGCAATAGACGAATTTACATAGACTTCTGTAAAGCCTTTGATTCAGTGGTACATGACAAACTACTCCTAAAACTAAAATCTTATGGTATCTCTGGACACCTGCATAACTGGATAGAAGCATTCCTGTCAAACAGACAACAAATGGTCAAAATTGGGAGCGTCCTATCAAATTCTGTACCTGTCAACAGTGGTGTCCCCCAAGGCAGTGTTCTAGGACCAACTCTTCATACTCTACATAAATGACCTCTGTGATCATATTAAGAGCAACTGTGTTCTCTTCGCTGATGATGTAAAGCTATTCAACACCACCGACAATACTGCTACCCTTCAAAAAGACCTTGACTATGTATCAGAATGGTCAAACAAATGGCAACTTCAAATCTCAACAAATAAATGCTCTGTCTTACATATTGGCAAAAAAAATCAGAAAATAAAATACAAGCTGAATAGTCAAGACCTTGTTGATGATCCAAACTCTGTCAAGGACCTTGGAGTACTCATCTCTAATGATCTAAGTGCTAGAGCCCACTGTAACTACATAGCCAAAAAGGCATTAAGGCATGTTAACCTAATCCTGTGTAGCTTTTTCTCTGGTAATATCACACTACTAACTAGAGCATACAAAACATTTGCTAGACCAATACTTGAATACAGCTCATCAGTCTGGAACCTGCATTACATATCTGATATTAATACAGTTGACAAAGTCCAGAAATATTTCACAAGAAGAGTTCTCCACTCCTCTAGTCGTTGCAGAATACCTTATGCCACCAGACTTGAAATTCTAGACCTAGAAAACCTAGAACTATGCTGCCTTCGGTCTGATCTAAGTATAGTACATAAAATTATATATTGCCATGTCCTACCTGTCAATGAATACTTCAGCTTCAATCATAACAATACAAGAGCACACAATAGATACAAACTCAAGGTAAACCGCACCAAAATTGATTGCAGGAAATACGACTTCAGCAACAGAGTGGTCAATGTCTGGAATACTCTACCTGACTCTGTGGTTTCTTCCCCAAACCCCAAAAATGTTAACCTTAAACTGTCTACTATTGACCTCACCCCTTTCCTAAGAGGTCTGTAGGCGTGCATAAGCACCAACATGCCTACCGTCCCTGTCCTAGTGTTTCTTTTTATTTTTCTTATATGTATCCATTTCATGTATTCATAACTATGTTTATACTTATACCTGTTATCTTATAATCGCTTGACAAATAAAATAAATACATAAATAAATAAATAAAAATCAATGGCCTATCCAAAAAATTTCATAAACCGTAAACTAAAGCATGCAGGACTTTTTCACACAGCTGTATCTAATAAAAGCATTTGTATTCAGAGAGTTTCTTTTCTTTTTTTAGAAAAAACTTTATTAACAATTTAAAAAACAGTATATACATCAAGTACAACTTGAAGTTGTCGACAAAATATATACCAATACTATATAAATAAACATATAAAACATATAAAACATATACTTCTTATCTGCTAAGACGGTGTGTTTTTTTTCCCCCGATAATAATTTTACTACTCTTCATTTCTTATTTAGTAAACATTCTTAACTACTCCATTCATCAAATGTTCATCCAATATATATTGTTTAAATTCCTGTTTTTTTCTCTTTAATCCAATTATACATTTTATCCCAAGCTGCAATATTATTTATTTATTTATTTATTTAATTGATTTATATGCCCCCATCTCTGGGGGACTCAGCTTACACAAAAAATATATATACAATAAATACAAAATTTATCAGATTAACTCTAATCCAATTATAATAAAATCTAATTAAAATACCCTTAAATTAAAATTCCCAACCCTGCTCAGTCCAGGCCAGCCTGTGCAAACAGCCAAGTCTTGAGATCAATATATCTTTTTTTTTAAAATAAAATTTTTATTGTATAATGACACATAAACAGACATAAACGTAAACAACACATAACCAAACATAAAACATACATTAAGTTTGAACAGGTATTGCTGAGCTCGTGTCACTCATTGTCCATTGTTTATCAAGTCCAATTCAGAAAGAGCTATTGGATCTTTCTCCTATCAAGCCATCCATAAAAATTGTTCCATATTTTATAATAATCCGTTTCTTCCTTGTTTTTAATTTCCATAGTCAATTTGTCCATCTCCGCGCACGCAGTAATTTTCCTTATTAGTTCTGCTTCCGTTGGAGTTTCGGTGTTTTTCCAGTTTTGTGCAAAAGCCATCCTTGCCGCTGTAACAGTATGAGTCATTAAATAAAAAGTGTCTTTCGGGTATTTCTTATTTGTGATTCCAAGTAAAAAAAATTCTGGTGTAAAATATATCTCCTCGTCACAAAATTCTTGTAGCCATTTATGTATTTGATTCCAAAATTCCTGGGCCTTTCTGCAACGCCACCACATATGATAGTAAGTGCCTTTTTCTTTGTTACATTTCCAACAAGTAGGTGAAAATTTGTTGTTTATTTTAGCTAGTCTTGTTGGTGTTATGTGCCACCTATAAAATAATTTATATAGATTTTCCTTGTATGGAATTGCTAGAGTTATTTTTTATTTCTAATCCAGATGTTTCGCCAATCGTCCAAATTTATGTTATAACCAAAATCTCTCATCCATAGTATCATTGTTTCTTTTACCATTTCTTCTTCTAATTTGGCTTCTAATAATACCTGATAAATTTTTTGATCATCTTTTCATCCGGTCCTAACAAAATTTCGTCTAATTCAGTCCTAGTTTTACTAATGCCCAATTCCTTTTTGTCTTTTGCATATTTAGATTGAAGTTGCAGATAGGCCCACCATTCCAATTCTATTCCTTGTGCAGTCAGCTGTTGTCTAGTTTGTAAATCACCTTTTGCGTCTAATAATTCTTCATAAGTAATAATTTTGTCGTATCTTAATAAATGCGGATGCATCAGGGCTTCTAATGTCGATAGCCAAATTGGGGTTTGGATATACATTTGTTTCTTAATTTTAAACCAAGTATATAAAAGTATCTGTCTGACTTTATGTTTTTGCACGTAGCTATGTCCCTTTATGTTGTCTTGTCCGAGAAAGGCGTGCCACCCTGACTGGAGGTTGTATCCTTCTAGTGTTAATATTCTTGTGTTTGTGTGGTTGATCCAATCTTTTACCCAGGTCATTATTGCAGCTATGATACAGTTCCCAGTCTGGTAGGCGAACCCCCTCTCTCCGTGGCGTCCTGTAGTAATTTTAATTTAATCCTCGGCCTTTTCTTTTGCCAGATAAAATTTGATATTATTTTATTCAACCCGTCAAAAAACAATTTTTTAAGTATTATAGGGGCATTTTGGAAGAGAAATAAAATTTTAGGTAGGATATTCATTTTTATCGTGGCTATCCTGCCCATTAAGGATAAGTTTAAATTGTTCCATCTTCTTAAATCTTCCGTTATTCGTTTAATAAGGGGGTCGTAGTTATCTTTCTTAAGTGTAGTATGTCTGGTTGATATGATAATTCCTAGGTATTTTATTTTTCAACAATCTCAATGCCCATTATTGCGGCCAGTAATTCTTTCTGTTTGCTTGTCATATTCTTTGTGATCATTTTAGTTTTATTTTTGTTAATTTTTAGTCCCGCTACAAGACCAAATTCATCCAATTTTTGTAATAGTTTAGGCCCAGAAGTTTGTGGTTCTTCTAGAATAAAAATAGGTCATCAGCAAATGCTTGTAATTTGAACTCTTCCTTTTTATTTTTAATCCTTTTATATCACTTTCTTGTTTAATCGTCCTTATTAAGGCCTCTAAAGTCATAATGAACAACAATGGCGACAAAGGGCATCCTTGTCTAGTTCCCTTCTGTATTTGAAATTTTCCGTGAGTCCCCATTAATTAAAATTGAAGCTTCTTGTCTTTGGTAAATAGCCGTAATTGCATTTATAAATTTGGGTCCTAAATTCAAATGTTTAATTTGTTGTAAAATGAACTCCCATTTCACATTATCGAATGCCTTTTGAGCATCTAAAAACAGTAGTGCGACTTGCTCTGCACTACGGTCTTCGTAGTATTCTAATACGTCTAATGCTACCCTAATGTTATTTCTAAGGTGTCTTTGTGGGAGGAAGCCATTTTGATCAGTAGAGATAAATTTATTAAGTATTCTTTTAAATCTTTCCACCAAAATAGTCATAAAGATTTTATAGTCCACATTGAGAAGGGAGATTGGTCGATAATTGCCGGGTCTATCAAATCAGTACCTGTTTTAGGGATAATAGATATTCTTGCTTCTTTCCAGGATTGGGGACATGTCGCCTTGTCTAAAACTTCATTGAAAATCTTTAACATTTCTATTCCTAGAGTTTCTTGTTGTGTTTTATAAATTTCAGCCGGTAAGCCATCTGGCCCTGAGCTTTGTCATTTTTTGTTTATTAATGGCACCATATACTTCCTGTAAGTTATGTTTTGATTTAGAGATTCTTTATCCTCATCTGAAATTTCTATAAAGTCTACATTTTTAAGTACTTTTGAATTTGGTCTTCTGTTGCGTGGTTTACTTCTGTATATAAATCGCTATAATATTTTTTAATAATATGTCTTTTTCTTCCTCTTTGAAACATATCTCCCCTGTTCATTTCTTAATTTAGTGACCCACCTCTTTTCATTCTGTTTCTTAAGTTTGAGGCTAGCCAACGCCCTGGTTTATTTGCATTCTCAAATTGGTATTGCTTCGTTTTCTTTAATTTCTGGGCTAGTTCTTCCTTATCAATTAAATTTATTTTGTGTTTAACCATGTCCAATTGTAGTTTAACTTGTTTGTCTTGTGGTGTGGCCTGCAATTTGTCATCCCATTCCTTGTATTCCTGTTGTAATGTTACTCTCTGTTGCTTTTTTCCTTGTTTTTCTTGGCCATGTATTTAATGGACACTCCCCTCATTGTGGCTTTGACTGTATCCCAATTGTTTTGTAAAGAGGTGTCTTGGGGTTGTTTTCTTGGAAAAGAATTCTAACTCCCTTGTCAACAATTTGTTAAATGCTTCATCTTTTAATATAGACCTCTGAAGCATCCAATTTCTTGGTTGTTGTTGTCCCTCCCACCTGAGCCTAATCATATTATGGTCTGCTAATACATTTGGTTCTATTGTTATATCCAAGATTTCTGAGTTTAATTTTTTGTCATCCACATCATATCCAATCTTGACCAAGACATATGGCGGTTGGAGTAATAGGTAAACTGTTTTTCCCTAGGTTCCTTTCTCTCCAAACATCATTAATGTTAAGTTCTTTAGTGAGGTCTAAAAAGTTTTAGGTAGTTTTTTTTCCAAATTAATATTATTTCCTTTATAATCTAATGATTTATCCATGACCGCATTGAAATCTCCTATAATGGATAATTCCTGGTACTGTAATTCTTTGAGTTTATTGTGTAGTTTTTGAAAGAAGGATTCCTGGGGGCCGTTTGGCACATAGATTACAACTAATAAACTTTTAATCTTTCTTATTTCAATTTCTACCATTAATATCCTACCTTCTTTGTCCGAATATATTAATGAAGCTGGGATCCAGTCCTTTATGTAAAGTATTACTCCTCGTTTTTTCTTTGAATCTAGGGCCGAGAACAAATTTCCGAGTTTTTTATTTTCTAATAAGTGTTTTTGTTTTTGGGGAATGTGAACCTCTTGTAAGGCAATAATATCGACGTTTTGTATTTGTAAATATTTAAAAAGCTTTTTCCGTTTTATCGGAGAGTTTAGGCCATTAATATTCCAAGATATACAGTCGCATAGGTTTATATTTTTATTGGATTCTGTATTTAGTACTCCTTGTAACTCTAATGTCTTTAGGTTCCTCTGTAAGTTCCCCTTTCCCATTGCTGTCATCTTTATTCTCCGTTATATTTACCTTTTTATATACATCTGGGGCCTCCCTTTCCTCTCTTCTCATTATTTCTTGGTCTTCCTCTTCTCCTTCTCTATTTAATTGCTGTTCAAGAACATCTCTGCTTTCTCTATAGTGTCTAGCTTATATTTCTTATCAGCCCAAGTCAGCATTATACCTTCTGGGACCAGCCATCTAAAGTTAATGCCTCGTTTTATAAGCTTAGTAGTTAGAAATTGATAGGGTCTTCTTAAGTCCCTTACTCTCTTGGGGTCTGTTTAAGTACAGTGATTTGTTTGCCGGCATACTCTAGGGTGTTGTCTCTGGCTCTGTGTAAAATTTCATCCCTAAGAGATTTCCTCACCAACTTCACATGAACTTCTCTCGGTAAATTAAATCGTCTTGCGTAGTTTGTTTGAACCCTGTACAGTTCGTCAATTTCCTTTATTAAATCTTCCTTTTCTGTTTCTAATAGGTCAGCTAGTATGCCTGCATAACCTCCCATAGATTTTCACCTTTTTCTTCCCTTACGTTTTGTAGCCTCAGGTAGTAGGCTGCCTTCTCAGATTCGAGATGTATTATCGCAATTTCTAATTCTTTATTCTCCCTTTCTAATTTATCTGTTAATTCATCTACTCTTTTTCCTCCTTATTTACCTTTATTTCAATTTCTATTATTTTCTCCTGGCTTTTCTTCATCTCTTGCTGAAAGATTTCAAATTTTTCATCTATCTTTTGTATTTTGTCTTTTAAGTCAGTTCTAACAGACCCTATTTCATTTTTCATGTCCTCATGGTTCTTAATCATCATCTCCTGCATGCCTAGCAGTAAACCCTGTAAGTCTTTCGAAGAATTAGAGCGCTCTTTTGGCAACATCTCATCAATTGCCCTTTGTAGATGGACTCAGCACCGTTGTAGTAGTCACTGATTGAGTAGGTAATTTCCTAACTGTGCCAGTCCTCGAAACATTAGTGGTGCTCGTCATTTTCCAGAGTTTACCCACTGTCTTCCCCACTATGGTAGTTAAAGTTTATCTTCTCCCCTTGTTTCTCCCTCCCCAATCGCCTCCCTCTCCCACTCTCCTCCTTCTTCCTATAAGTTCACAAGAAGGGGAAAAAAAGAAAAAAAGGTATATCTAAATCTGTATCTATATTCGTGTCTAAAGTAAAGACTGTGACTAAAGTGCTCTATATCTAATCAAATCCCAACAATTTCATTAAGTCAATAAATATAAATACTAATGGTGAAATTAATCATTAATTAATTATTCTAAATATTAATTATTCTAAATATTCTAATGTCTTTAACATATAAACAATTATAAATACTTTACTCTTAGATCAGCTGTTGCAATTCTAAATTAAATATCAGTTATGTGCTTCAGTAATTTTCTGTATTTTAAGTAAGTAAATATTTAAATAGTAGTGAAAAAATCTTCTAAACACAAAGAATTAATAAAGAAGAAAAAAAAAGGCAGGGGGAGATATGGTGGGGGGGACATCAAAGGAAAGAAAGAAAGGGAGGTAGAGTCTGAAAGAAAGGGGTAAAACAGAAAAGAAAATATAATATGTCACTCTTCAGTCCAGTTCTTTCGTGCTACAGTGTGACTCATGAAGTTTCTATACAGCTTTCTCTAGTTTCCTCCTTTTCAGTAGATTGTTGCCTTCCGGTTCTAATAGGATAGAAAGTTTCCTGTATGACTCGACGGTTTCCCTTGTTTAGATCGGCTCCAATAGATAAAATAAGTAGAATAAAATCCAAACCTATTTGTCGCTTATCTCCCAGTTTGTTAAATCCTCTCTCCTTTAATCTTGAGTTGCATCGCTTCCCCAAACTTTCACGTAAAAAAAGTTGATTTGTAAAGAGTCCGCAGCGTCCGTTTGAATCAACTCCGCTGCTATCTTTTACTCAGACAAAGGGGGAGGCAGATCTTTATTTCATAAGTACATCTGTTTCAATCCGACCCAAAATAATAAACGTCTTCTTCTTAGAACAGCATATAACAGCGTATAATTAATCAGTTATCTAAGCCTCTTCTTCTCCTTCTAGCGTTTTTATCTTCCCTTCCTTTCAATTCTTCCGCTCACCATAGATCTCGCCGCTCAACCACCCTTTCAAATCGGAGCTGTTTATCCTATCTTTAAATATTTCAAAGTTATTATTGGTGTCAAAATAGTTCTCAAAAAGTTTTTTGCTTGTTGGATGATCTTTAAACTCGCAAAGCTATACCTTGTTCTGCTTGGTCACGCTAGCGTGGTCGGCTGTCAGCTGTCAGCACCGAGGGTAGCCATTGCTGGCGCCGCTCCTCCGCCGCTCGTTCTAGGTTCACCCCTGAATCTGTCGCAGACCGCCATCTGAAACTTCTCTCTGGGGGACCCCTCTCCTTCAGGGACCCTCCAAGCCACTTTTGGACTCCGTGAAGCCTCTGCGACCGGAGAATGAAGGTCCGTGCTCCACAGAGTCTTCTGCTCGCACGTCCCTTCCCTTTGACAGCCAACCGGAAGTCCGAGATCAATATATCTTGAGTCTTCTTCATTTCTAAGTTTTTGTGTAAGTAGGTCCATTTCAGCGCAGTCAAGTATTTTCTGTATAATCAAGTTATTTGTTGGCATTTGTTCTCCCTTCCAACATTGTGCCAGCACAATTCTTGCCGCTGTGATTATATGGAGAATTAAGTATTTAGATTCATTTACATAGTTCCCTTTTAATATTCCCAACAGAAAGATTTCAGGTTTTAATTCTAACTGAATACTTGTGATTTCCTTTATCCACAATCTAATTTTTTCCCAATATTTTTTACTTTTTGGGCAGAGCCACCAAGTGTGAAAGAAGGTACCCCTCATTTGCTTACATTTCCAACACCTCGGGTTCATGTTTGGTTAGATGTTAGCTAACCTTGAGGGTGACAGATACCACCAGTAGCACATTTTGTATTGATTTTCTTTATAGATCGCCGATTTTGTTATTTTGTAGTTTGGTTCCAAATTTTTTCCCAATCTTCCAAATTAATATCGTGTCCTACATTCCTTGCCCATGTGATCATTGGGCCTTTAACTATTTCTTTCACCATTTCATATTCTAACAGGTAATTATAAAATTTTGAGATTAATTTTTCCTCTGTTCCTTCCAATATTTTATCTAATTGATTCTGTTTTATCTCAATTCCGAATTCTTCCATATCTTTTTTACATCTTGCCTTAAGTTGTAAGTATGGCCACCACTCTAATTTTATCCCTTGTTCTCTAATTTCTTGATTCATCTTTAATTTTCCTTGGGGGTTTAATACATCATAATATGTAATTTTCCTACCAATTTCTAATGCATTCGGGTGGATCAATGCCTCCATGACGGAATCCCATCCTGGGATCTTTGTGTAATGTTTATGTTTAACTCCTGTCCACACCTTTAATAGTGAACCTCTAATTATATGTCTATTAAAGTGTGTATAGTTTTTGTTTCCTGGGTTCCACATGAAGGCATGCCACCCTGCTTCCAAATCATGCCCTTCTAGAATTAAGATTCTTTTATTTCTCAAATTGGCCCATTCCTTAATCCATGTTAAAGTTGATGCTTTATAATATAACTCCCAGGCAGGGAGGCCAAATCCACCTCTGCATCGATTATCTTGTAGGTACCTTAATTTTTTTCTAGGGTTTTTCCCTGACCAGATGAATTTTGTAGTAATCTTATTTAATTCATTAAAAAAATTTATCTAATTTAATTGGAATATTTTGAAACAGGAATAATATTCTTGGCAAGATGTTCATCTTAATAGTTGCTATTCTTCCTAGCAATGATAATTGTAGATTCCCCCATTTTTCTAAATCTTTATTTCTCTTACCAGCTTTACATAATTATCCTCTTTTATTGTTGAACATCTTGCTGTGAGCCAAATTCCTAGATATTTAATTCTTTTTACAATTTGTAAGCCCATTACCTCTTCTAATTTCTTTTTTTGTTTCTCTGTTAAATTTTTTGTTATCATTTTAGTTTTATTCTTATTATTAATCCTGCCACTTCTCCATATCTTTCTATCTCTTTAATTAATTTTGGTCCCGATTCTATTGGATCTTCTATGAAGAATACAAGGTCATCTGCAAATGCTTGTACCTTGTATTCTTCATTTTTAATTTTAAATCCTTTTATCTCCCTGTTTTGTCTAATTTTCCTCAACAAAGTTTCCAAAATCGTGATAAAGAGCAGAGGTGAAAGTGGACATCCCTGCCTGACTCCCTTTTCTATTTTGAATGAGTTGGTTGTTTCCCCACTAATTATAACCCGGGCTTCTTGGTTTGAATATATTAAATCTAACGTTTTTTCAAATTTGTCCCCAAATTTCATTTCTTTTATTTGTTGCCTCATAAATTCCCAATTTACTTTGTCGAAGGCTTTTTGTGTGTCCAGAAAAACAAGTGTAGTCTGTTTTTCTGGGTGTGCTTCATAATATTCCAGAGTATCTAATACTGTTCTTATATTATTTTTAAGTTGTCTTGTTGGAAGAAAACCATTTTGATCGGTATGTATATATCTACTTAATATTTTTTTCAGTCTCTCCGCCATTAAATTCATGAATATTTTATAGTCGGCATTCAATAAAGAAATTGGTCTGTAGTTATTTATGTGAGTGGTATCTGTGCCCTCTTTCAGTATTAATATGATATACGCTTCTCTCCACGACCTTGGTAGCTCTGCCCCCTCAAGTATTTCATTATAAATTTCTAAAAGAATTGGATCAAGAATTTTACCTAGGTTTTTATATAATTCTGCAGGTAAGCCATCTGTTCTAGGAATTTTATTGTTTTTTTGTTTACTGATTGCTTCCTTTACTTCCTCTATAGTAATCCCTTCATTTAATCTTTCCCTTTCTTCTTCTGTTAGTATTGGGATATTTTATCCCTAAATATTGTATAACTCTCTTATTACTCTTATTTCTTTGTTTATAGAGTTCACAAAATACTCAATACTATTTCTTTTTCTTTTCTATATTATTTTGTATCTTTCCTTCCTTATCTTGCAATTGCTGTATCCATCTCTTCTCCTTTTCCTTTCTTAACTTATATGCAAGCCATCTTCCCGGCTTATTTGCATTTTCAAAATAATTTTGCTTTACTGCTTTCAGTGCTCTTACATTTCTTTCCTGTTCTTTTATATTCAATTTATGTTTTGTTAATTTCCATTTACTTATAATTTGCTCATTTTCTGGTGTTAATTGTGTTTGTCTTTCCCATTTTCTAATCTCATTCTGTAACTCATTGCTTTATTTTTCTCTTTATTTTTCTCTTTCTTTTTTCTTTCTAGCATTATAAGCAATTGTTATACCTCTTAAGTATGCTTTCGTTGTATCCCACAGATTCTGTATAGAAGTGTGTTCTTTTTTATTTACTTCAAAAAACATTTCTAATTCTTTTTTTAAATTTTATTATATATTCTTCATCTCTCATAATCTGTGGGTTCAACATCCACCTTCCTCTTTGTTTTGATTTATTGATTGATTGATTGTTTGGACTTGTATGCCGCCCTATCTCCGGAAGGACTCAGGGTGGCTCACATCATAAAAACACATAATGTTTTAAATTATTTAGTTATTCCCACCAAATTCTAAAACGGCACTATTTCAATAATTAGGTTGTTAATAGCCATTCAGGCTCATAAGCTTCTTGATTCCATGCATCCATGTCCAAATTGTCTGACACATGTTCTGTGTATCAAATGCATTCGTTGCTGGCAATTCCATAAGTTTGCCCTTTCCATATTGCTATAATGGGGTTATGATCTGCCCACATGTTTGTGCTATTTCTATTAGTTCTATGTCTTTCATAAGGGTTTTGCTTATCCATGTCATGTCTATTCTTGACCATGATTTGTAAATTGAATAAAAGGTACTGCTCTTCTTTGGGTTGTATATTCTCCATATATCAATTAGGTTCTGTTCCTCTGTCATATTAAGAATATTTTTGGGGTGTATTCTTTTTCTTTTTACTAATACTTTGATCTTTTTTTTATATCTGAGACTGCATTGAAATCCCCTATTATGCAAATTTCCTCTTTGCCTAATTCAAGAATCTTTTCATGTAATTTTTATAAATGTTTCCTGTTGTTTGTTGGGTGCATAAATTACAACTAATACAATTTTCTTTCCCATACTACTTCTAATATTAATGTTCTCCCTACCAAATCTGCATATAGTACTTCTACTTCTCCTTCTCTAACATATACTGCTACTCCTCTTTTTTTTTCCTCAGCTAATGCTGCATATAAATTTCCTAGTTTTTATATTGCAAAATCTCTTATCTTGGCTCTAACATGTACCCCTGAAGACATACTATATCCATTTTTGTTTTGCTAATTTTTCAAAATTTGATTCCACTTTACTGGGGAGTTAAGTCCATTTATGTTTACTGATAGTATCTTCAAATTATTATCCATTTTCTCTCTTTGTCTTTATGGATTAATTTCTATAATTCCTTGCTTCTGTTTGGGCTCTTGTTCTTATTCTCTTCTCTTCTTGTGGTCTTTCTTCCTTCTTTTCTTCCTCTTCCTCTATTCCATTCTTTTCCAATTTTTGGTTGTCTTGACTGGCCGATTCCAGTTCTTGTCTACTACTACTAAGTTCCTCTGTGCCTGGAAGTTGTGTGTAAAATTCTTTCGCTTTCTCCACTGTATCAATCCTAATTTCTTCCCTTGTGACACCAACATCCCTCTGGTGTAATCCACCTAAACAATATATTATTTTTGTTGAGTCGGGCAGCCAGAAAGTGATAATCTTTCCTTTGTTCTTGTATTCTCTTCGGAATCTGTTTTAACATTATAATCTCTTTACCCTTATATGTCATCGGTTCTTCTCTGGTAGTCTTGTAAATTATGTCCCTCACCTTTTTCCGTGCAAAATGGATATGAACCTCTCTTGGTAGTCTAAATCTTCTGGCGTAGTTTCTATAGATTTGGTAGACTTCGTCTAATTCATTAATTATCTCCCTCTTCTCTCTTTGAAGTACTTCTGCAATCATCTCTGCCATTATATCTGTCAAATCTTCCTCCTTCGTCTCTACCACGTTCTGAAAACGTAGTTAGAATGAGGCCCTCTCCATCTCCAACTGTATCAGTGAGTTCTCTACTTCTTTATCTCTTTCTTGCATTCTTTGATCTACCGACTCTAATTTTCTTTCTGTTTTTTCCGTTCTTTTTTCGATCGTTTGGAGTCTTTGTTCATTCTTTTGTAGAACTTCTTGAATCTGGCCAACTTTCTCATCCAACTTCTGGATATCCTTTCTCACATCTCTCTTTACTTCCTCCATCTCTATTTTCATTTCTCCATGGTTCTTGGTCATGTTTTCCTGTAATTTCATCATCATCTCCTGAATTGTTAACAGTGTAGCTTGCATGGTCTGAGTATTCATTGTAGCTGAGGTTTTCTCCGTTGTAAGCATCCCTTCAATGGATCTTTGTGTAGATGGTGATGCAATCACTGTAGCTGTTGTCTGAGTGGGTTTCTTCCCGGTCTTCACTACTGTTGATGTAATACTTGTCATTTCATGTATGATTTTAGTTTGTTGTCCTAATATCCTTTCTATCTTATCCCACAACACCATTCAACGTTCCCTATTTCTCCAGATTCTGTCACTATCCTTTTTCTTCCTTACAATCTACCCTTCTATAACTTGTATTAAATCTTAAGTAAATCAAGATCTTTCCCAGAGTAGTTAATCTATACAATTATACCACTTAATCCAAACATCCACAGTTATTTATATTAATTCCTTGCCGCTCTATTACTTCTTGATACTCTTATATAGTTCTATTTATTTTTACCTTAAAGCTTTTTGTTACTTTAATATATTTAATATTACTCTATTTAAACAATTAATTACTTAACAATCAAACTTATCAAACTAAATTCTTACTACTGCTAGTCATTTTAAATATATAAATTTACTATACATATTTTACTGTATATTTAATAGTAATATAAATTTGCTAATATCAACAAACCAAACAATTCCGAGAATAGTTTAGCCAGTAAATTTCCTAGAAAATCTCTATCTTGAATTCCTTAACAGTCTCCTTTCTCTCTATATATATAAATATTCTTCTTTACACTCTATTTATCATATAAACCCTTCAATATGTATTCAAACAATTAAATATATTAACTTCTAATATACTCTCTAAGAAAAAAGAAAAAGATGAAGAGAAAGAAGGAAAAGTAAATAATAATATAATATAGTCACTGTTCTTTTAAATGTACAAACAGTATTTCTTATAATTACAATTTTCCTTTCGTTCTCCACAAAGTTGTCTTACTGTGCCATTAGATGCAGTGTCTTTAAAGAGTTAACTTTCACTCTCTTCTTCAAAATGTCTGATGTTCAATTTTCTGCACTGTCAGAAACACTCCCCCCGGTCTTCTAACTGCTACTATGTTTCTTCTTTTGTTGCAATAATGTTATTCTTTTAGGAGCACAAAAATTTCTATCATCCCATTTCAAACAGTCACTTTCACTTCCCCTCTTCACTAGTTTGTATATAGTCAATCACTTAATGTTCCTCTTTATTCAAACTTTCACTATTGCTGACACCCTTTTGTCCTCTCCCTTATCCGCTCTCCTCACCATAATCACTGTTCAGGTGCCGCTTTGAGCTTCCTCTCACCGTCTC
>SOZL01001651.1:22168-38080 GCA_009733165.1 Naja naja | reverse complement strand
GAAGTCTGTATTCAGAGTTTTTCAGTCTGATAACTTCTACTGCTCTTCTGGTCTCTGGAAACTCCAAGGCTCTTATCTCTGTGCTGTTCTCTACAGACAGCCTGGCTGTGGAAATTTCCATTGTTCCTCTTGGGCCCCCTCCTCAGGGATTTTTCCTCCTCGAGGCTTTTTCTATAATGGCGTTTCTACTCTTTGGCTATCAGACACTCTTTCAGAGCTTCTGAACTCAATTCCTGCTCTGATTTGCATTCAAACACTGCAGACACAATGTCCCACGTTTCATCTAGGCTGTTCAAAACCAGCAGTACTTTCTGAGATTCTGGTATTCTCATCCCACGTTGTTCTAACTCCACAAACAAAGTTTGCATCTGAACAAAATGTTGTTCCACTGAATCTCCTGGCTGCAAATGAGCTCTATATAACTTTCTTGATAATTGTATGATGTTACATGCAGATACACTCACATGAACAGTCCTCAGTTTATCCCAGACTTCCTTTGCAGTCTTTAAATCAGCTACATTGATAAACAGCTCATCTTCTAAACTTAAGATGATATAAGCAAATGCTCTATCATGCAGCTTCTGATCTGCAGTATTCAATGGTGCCTGGGGTGGATTTTCAGCAATATTCCAGAGCTCTTTAGCTTTCAGGAAACATTCCATCTTCGCAGCCCAAATATAGTTCTTCTGACCCAAACGGGGTAGAGAGCTTTCTTTAATTTTTTCAGCCATCCTGCAAAGCCTCTTGCCTTGTTTCTTACTTTTAAGATGGGCAGTTTCTCAGCTTTAATTACAGTTCAGTCTTTTTCTGGCCTTCTGGGCCCATAACCTATTCAGAGTTTTTCAGCATTAATTCAGTGCCAGAAAAATAAACACAGATGGCTGATGCTTCATTTAATATCTTTATAAACATAATAAGTAGATTTTACAAACCAGTTGTAGATTTCTCCAACATGTAGCAAACTCAGACAGAAACATGTTGCAAGCAACTTACAGTAGCACAGAAACAGATATCAGTTTCACTGTAGTTCAGCAAGCAAGCAGAGGAGAGAGGCAGTTTCATTTTCAACAGACAGACTCAGAGCTCACATAGCTGCAGAGTTGCAGAGCTTAATATATTTCAATGCTACTTAGTTTCAGTTTCCAGCCTAGGCTACTTCTAGTTTCAGTTTCCAAAACAGTCCTCATTGGCTGACCTTGTTACCATGCTCTATTCCAGTTCATGAATATACTCTAACAATTTGGATATGTAAATGCCTCTATTGTTGAGAGCCAGACTGGTATTTTCATATAATGGTATTCCCTTGTTTTCTCCCATACTGTTAATAAGGCATCCCTGACACAGTGTCTCCTAAAATATCCATGTGTTATACCATAGGAATGCATGCCACCCCATCCAATGTTAACAGTCTAACATTTTCCAATACAATCCATACTTTCATCCACATCAATATTGCTGCCTGATAGTATAATTCCCAACTGGGCAGTCCAAAACCTCCTCTCACTCTTGCATCCTGCAACAATTTTATCTTAATTCTTGTCTTTTTCCCTTGCCAAATAAATTTCAACATTTTATTTAAGTCAAAGTATTTTTTTCTCAGTCTTTTTGGAATTGTCTGGAATACGTATAATATTTTTGGCAATATATTCATTTTGATCGTCACTATTCTCCCTGTTAAGGATAGTTGTAAATTTTTCCATTTTTCCAAATCTGTCGCAATCTGTTGTTGTAATCTATCATAGTTGTCCTCTTTAAGAGTTCCTCATCTAGCTGTCATTTGTATCCCTAAGTATTTCACTTTTTTGTGATTTGGATATTTAGTTTGTTCATTAATCTTTTCTTTTGTTTTTCTATCATATTTTTCACCAATTTTTTTGTTTTTCCTAGTTTATTTTCAGTCCTGCAGCCTCACCATATTCTTCTATGTTTTCGATCAACTTAGGACCTGTTGCCAGTGATTCTTCCAATATAAAAACCAAATCATCTGTGAATGTTTGTAATTTATACTCTTCCTTTTTTTATTTTCGTTCCCTTTATTTCTTCGTTTTTCCTAATATTTCTATTCAATACTTCCAAAGTCAGTACAAACAACTGTGGAGATAGTGGGCAACCTTGTCTAGTTCCTTTTTGAATATTAATATTATCTGTCAATTCTCCATTTATCATTACTCTTGCTATTTGCTTGTTATATATCACCTTCATTGCCTTAATAAATCTGTCTCCAAAGCTCATCTCCTCCAATTGCAACAGCATAAATTGCCAATTCACATTGTCAAAGGCTTTCTGTGCATCTAAGAAAACCAATGCCATTTGTTTCTCTGGGTGTGCTTCGTAGTATTCCAGTGTCTTCAATATTATCCTCATGTTATTTTTTATTTGTCTCTTAGGCAGAAATCCATTTTGATCTGGGTGTATAAAATGATTTAAATATCTTTTAAGTCTTTCTGCCATTATTGAGGCAAATATTTTATGGTCAGCATTTATTATTATTATTTATTCGACTTGTATGCCGCCCTACTCCCTAAGGACTCAGGGTGGCGAACATTAAAACAGAACAGATTTACAATAAAAAACAATTAAATAAAACAAGTCAAATACATTAAAACATTAAAAAAGATTAAATAACCCTAAAACCCACCCAGGTCATTCCAGGCCGGCCTGCTGAAACAACCAGGTCTTCAGGTCTCGGCGGAAGGAGCAGAGGTCAGGGCCAAATGGAGATCCACGGGAGCTGATTCCAGAGGGCGGGCGCTCCACGGAGAAGGCCTAGCCCTGGGAACCGCCAGCCGACAATGCCTGACCGATGGAATCCCAAGGAGGCCCCTCCTATGGGAGCGAACAGGGCGATCGGAAAGTGATGCTGGCAGGAGGCATTCCCAAGTACCCTGGACCCAAGCCATTTAGGGCTTTGTAAGTTGTTACTAACACCTTGAAGGTAACCCAGGAGACAACTGGCAACCAATGCAAGTCGCAGGAGGTAACATGGGAGTATCGGGACACTCCCATCACAGCCCAGCGCCGCATTCTGCACCAGCTGTAACCTCCGGGTCATCCGCAAGGGCAGCCCCATGTAAAGAGCGTTGCAGTAGTCGATTCTGGAGGTGACAAGCGCATGAGTGACCGTTGAAGGGCATCTCGGTTCAAATAAGGGCGGAGCTGGCGAACCAGCCGAACCTGGGCAAAGCCCCTGGCCACAGCTCCCACATGCTCCTCCAAACTGAGCTGTGAATCCAGGAGGACGCCCAGACTCGCCCTATCCACGGGGGCAACACCTCTCCCCCATGACCAAAGATGGTACATCCAATGAAAACCGAGATGCGGTAGGAACAGCCACTCAGTCTTGGTCGGGTTGAGCTGGAGCCTATTACTCCCCATCCAGACCCGTACCGCCTCCAGGCACCGGGACATCACGGAGAGAGCATCACTGATCTGGTCTGAGTTGGAGATATAAAGCTGGGTATCATCAGCATATTGATGATACCTCACCCCAAAACCTCGGATGATCTTGCCCAGCGGTTTCATGTAGATATTAAACAGGAGGTGAGAGAGAACGGACCCCTGGGGCACAGTGAGGGGCCTCGGGGCCGACCTCTCCTCTCCTGCCAACACCGACTGCGAACAGCCCGAGAGGAAGGAGGAGAACCACCCAAAAGCGGTGCCCCCACCCCAATCCTCGGAGCGCTGCAGAAGGATACCATGGTTGATGGTATCGAAAGCCACTGAGAGATCTAACAGGACTAGGACAGAGGAAAAACCCCTGTCCCGAGCCCTCCAGAGATCATCCATCAGTGCGACCAATGCTGTCTCTGTGCTGTGTCCGGCCCTGAAGCCCGATTGATATGGGTCTAGATAATCAGCTTCCTCGAGGAACAAGGGAAGCTGCTGCACCACCACGCTCTCAACAACCTTCACTAAAAAGCGAAGGTTGGAGACTGGACGATAGTTTTTCAAAACGGCCAGGTCCAAGGCAGGCTTCTTGAGGAGGGGCCTCACCACCGCCTCTTTCAAGGTGGCAGGAAAGACTCCCTCACTCAAGGAGGTGTTGACAACTGCTTGGAGCCAGCCGCGTGTAACCTTCCTGGACGCATACACCAACCAGGATGGACACGGGTCCAATAAACACGTGGTGGAGGACAGCCTCCGCATGATCCTGTCCACCTCATCAAGGGAGACCGGGTCAAACTCAACCCAGATAGAATCAACCAGACCCGTCACCACCCCATCATCAGACCCCTGCCAACCAGAGTCCAAGCCGGTATGAATTCGAGCGACCTTATCCATCAGATGTGAACTAAATTCCTCTGCTCTGCCCTGCAAAGGGTCATCCCCCTCCCTCAATTGAAGAAGGGAGCGGGTCACCCGAAACAGGGCCGCAGGGCGATCATCAGCGGACGCAATCAGAGCGGAGAAGTAAGCACACCTCACCACCCTAATTGCTTGCAAGTAGGTCCTAATATAGGCTCGTAACTGGACACGGTCGGATTCGGAGTGGCTAGTCCTCCACCTGCTCTTCAGGCATCTTCTCCATCGTTTCATCCCCCGGAGGTCCTCAGAAAACCAGGGAGCCAACCGGGGTCTACGACAGGAAAGAGGCCGCAAGGGGACAACCTGGTCGAGCGCCGCCGCAGCCGCCTGTTGCCAGGTGGCCGCCAGTGACTTGGCCGGGCTGTGGTTGAGGGAGGTGGGCAAGAACCCCAGCGCCATCTGAAGCCTTTCAGGGTCCATCAGGCCTGGGGGAACCATCGAATTGGCTCCTTATCCCAGCAGCAAGGGACAGCCAATTGAAAGACCAGCTGCAGGAGATAGTGATCTGTCCATGATAGGGGTAGGGTAGATGGAGACCCCCCCCCCACATCACTACACCACTGCCCCGAGACAAAAACAAGGTCGAGCGTGTTCCCCCCTTCGTGAGTGGGCCCATGAATCACCTGGGTCAGGTTCATGGCTGCCATGGATGCCATGAACTCCTGAGCCAAACCCGACACCACCCCCCCAGAGATGGCAGGTTAAAGTCCCCCAGAACTATAAGCCTGGGGAACTCCACCATCACCCCCGAGAGGACGTCGAGAAGCTCAGGAAGGGCCACCGCCACGCAGCTGGGGGACAGATATGTTAGCAGCAAACCCAACCGACCTCCTGGGCCCAATCTCACGAGGAGGGCCTCACACCCGCCTATCTGCGGGACAGTGACCTCCCTTGGAAACAAGGTCTCTCTGACAATTATGGCTACCCCTCCGCCCCTTCCCTGGGCTTGAGACCGGTACAGCACACGGAAACCTGGGGGGCATAGATCACACAGAGGGACACCCCCCCCCGGACCCAACCAGGTTTCCATAATGCATGCCAGGTCTGCGGCCTCCTCCTCCATGAGCTCACGGAGGAGGGATGTCTTGCTACAGACCTGGCGTTCACATACACCAGCCTGAGCCCAGAGACCACACCTCCCAAGACCCCAGGGGAGCGGGCAGCGACTTGGGGGTTGGAGCACGCCACCGCTTGTAAACACCGGGAGTGCGCTCTCATAACATAATTTGGCCCCCTGTCCCGTCCCCCCCTGCCATAGCCGATCACCCTGGAGATAGTCAGCCCTGCCCTCTCCCCACCGGATCCTGAGGCCACCCCACCCAACCCTCCCATACCGAGACCAGTTGCTGGCCTGGAAGAACAATATTGACCCACAATTTGATTACCCACCCCCTTCCCTAACCCATTAAAACAACGAATTAAAAAATTTAAAAGCTTCCCCTTCACACCGACTTTAAAATTTAACCCCTTGGTCGCGCCATGCCATAGCAGGGATATTGGTCTATAATTTTTTATTTGTTGAGGGTCAGTGTCTTCCTTTGGTATAAGTGTAACATATGCCTCTGTCCATGAGTCAGGTATTTTGTTTTTTGTCAGGACCTCATTCAATACTTCAAGCATTGTAGTAGAAATTGATTCCTGTATTGCCTTATAGAATTCTGCTGGTAGCCCATCCGGGCCAGGAGCTTTTCCAGTGTTTTGTCTATTTATAGCTTCTGTCAGTTCCATCATTGTTATTTTCTCTTCTAATATAGTCTTTACTTCATCAGGTATTTTCGGTAATTCTGCCTCTTGCAGATATTGCTGAACTTTTCTTTCTTGTATTGCCTCCTGCTCATATAATTTCTCATAGTACCTCTGCACTATTTTTTTCTTCTCTTCTCTTCACTTCCATAACATAACATGCCGTTTTCATCTGTTAATTGTGCTATTCTTTTTTATTCTTTTTCTTTTTTCAGCTTATATGCTAACCATCTACCTGGTTTATTTGCATTTTCAAAAAAGTTCTGTTTGGCTCCCCTAAGTTTTTGTGCCAGTTCTTCTTTTTCCATTAATCCCATTCAATGTTTAATTATATCCATTTGGTTTTTGATGTTTTTATGTTGTTTACATTGTAGTTCCTTCTCCAGTTTCTTATAGTTACCTTCTAAGATCTGTTGCGTTTGTCTCTTTTTGATATTCCTTCTTCTTGTATAAGTTATAGTCACACCTCTGGTATACGCCTTCATGGTATCCCATACATTTTGTAGTGAGGTTGCCTCTGGTTTATTTTCTTTGAAGAAGGAAGCCAATTCTTTCCCCATGTTGTTAATAAATTCTTTTTCCTTCAAAATTGAGTTATTCAAAGTCCATCCTGACCATTTCCTCTGTACCTTCCATTTAACCCATATTGGATTATGGTCCACCCATGTACTTGTTTCAATATTTACTTCATATATGTTTGAAATTAAGTCTAATGACATCCAAATCATATCTATTCTTGACCATGATAAGTGTCTATTAGAGTAAAATGTAAATTGTCTATTTTTACTATTCAATTCTCTCAATACATCTTTAATGCTTAATTCCTCTACCATCTTAAAAAAGGATTTTGGTATTGTATTTCTATTTTTTAAAATTAGTTTTCTGTATTTTATAATCCAGTTCTGCGTCTACAATTGCATTGAAGTCTCCAAGAATGCATATTTTATCATATTCCAATTCAATTATTTTATTATGCAATTTCTTATAAAATTCATCTTGTTTGTTATTTGATGCATATATTGCTATTAAGCACATCTTTAAGTTGTTATCTGTTATTTCAACCATCAATATTCTTCCTTCTTCGTCTGTATAAATTATTTTGGCTTTAATTGTATTTTTAATGTATAGAGCAACTCCTCTCTTATTCTGTTGTGCCAATGATGTATATAAATTACCAGTTCTGGGGCAGTTCAACAGATGTGCATGCTGTGTTTTGATATGTACTTCTTGTAGAGAAATTATGTCCATCTTCAGTTTTTCTAGTTTATGGAATGTCTTTTTCCTTTTAATAGCCAAATTTAGTCCATTTTTATTTATAGAAATTAGTTTAGTTTCCTCTTCCATTATTTATACTTTATATGTAGGATTTATTTCTCTTGTTGTTCTTTGTTCTCTTGGCTCTCTGATCTCCATTCCACCACCAACTGCTCCTTCTTCTTGTCCTCTTCCTTCTCCTTTTTCCTTATCCATTTCTTTTGTCATCTCTGCTCGTATTTTAAGTTCCTCTTCTCTTGCTCTCACATCTTCTGCTCCTCTAAAATATTCATCGTAAAATAATTATGCTCTCTCAACTGAGTCTAATCTATGCCTTTGTTCTTGCCAAACTAACGTCAGGCCTTCAGGAATCAACCATCTGTAATTCACTTCTTTCTTGATTAAAATCTTTGTCACAAATTGATATTCTCTTCTTAGGTCTCTCACTTTCCTTGGTATTTGCTTCAAAGCTTTAATCTCCTTTCCCTTGTATTTCAGTGGATCATCTCTTGGTTTCTGTAGTATTTCTGTTCTCATTGTTTTCTTAGTAAATCTCACATGTACTTCTCTAGGCAATTAGTTTCTCATCACATATCTTGTATATACTCAGTATATTTCTCCATTCTATCCATCATTTTTTCTTTGGATAACTTCAAGGGTCCTGCCAAGATTTCTGTCATAATTTCTGCGAGATTTTAACAGATAATCAGAGTTGGAAGGGACCTTATAGGTCATCTAGTCCAACCCCCTGCCCAAGCGGGAGACCCTACACCATTTCTGACAAATGGCAGTCCAATCTCTTCTTGAAGGTCTCTGATGACGCCTCCCACAACTTCTGAGGCCAAGCTGTTCCATTGGTTGATTGTTCTCACTGTCAGAAAGTTTCTCCTTATTTCCAGGTTAAATCTCTCCTTGTTCAGTTTCCATCCATTATTCCTTGTCTGGCCTTTTCTCCTTTTTTTCTCTGGCATTTTCTCCTTTTTCTTCCTCAATATTTTGAAATCTTAGATAGAAATCAGCCTTTTCCATCTCCCAGAGTATTGAATCTTTTTCTTTTTCATGTTCAACCGTTGTCAATCTGTTATCTATTTCTCCTACTTTCTTGTCTGTTTTGTCACCTTTCTTCCATCTTCTGCATTCTTTCTCCATATGTTGTTATCATTTGTTGTATGTTTTCTTCCATCTTTCCCATCCTCTCTTCCATTTTTCCAATTTTATCATCTGTACGCTTCCCTTGATCTTGTATTGCTCGGAACATTATTTTTATCTCTTGCATTGAACCCTCTTTTTCCTTTTCTTTCTCATGTTGAAGCATAGTTGTTATGGATCATTGTCCAGCTGGGCTCAGTGATGAGGAGGTGGGGATCGATGATCCAGTGGCAGTTGTCTTTCTCATGTCCAGTTAATTATAATTCACTAGTAGAAATCCAAGAAAAATAAAAATAAGTATAAAATCTTCAGGTTCTTCTCTACCTTAATCCAGTTATGTCCAAAGGGGATGGAGATAAAAAATCCAAGAGCAAAAAGAAAAGTTAAAAATCCAGTGTATATAAAAAAGGAAAAATTATATGGAATCCAAAAATCTAATGTAAAAGAAAAAGGCAACAACAAGAAGAATATAAATCCACCCACTTCTAGATAGAAGGGGGGGAAAGCAGAAAAGAAAGGAGAAAATCAAAAAAATCAAGAAGGCCAAGTTGTTATCAAGAAAATTAATTAAAAGGGAATGGAAAAAGAAAAAAATCAGTGTTCCAAGTTTGAACCAAATGTTGAAAATGAAAAAGGCCCAAAGCGCACACCAGCAGAAGAAAAAAAAAGAAACTAGTGGAAGATTACCAGCTGCAGTTTAAAAATTTAAGTCACAAACTCAGTCAGTGTCTCATTGTAACATCCAGCAAACCAAAAAGCCAAAGTCCAAAACATATATATTGTCCAAGGTCACAGTGTTCTTTCTTTTTTCTTTTCTTATTCAACTTTCTGGTTGTTTACAGAATCAATGAGAGCAGCACCTGTTTTCAGTGCTCACTATCTTCTTTTTCTTCTAAACAACCTATAGTCAAAACAGTTTAATCTTTAAAATTCTCAATTTTTAATCTCTGTGACCTCTAGATGGCAGTGTTGCTTAGCTTTCCCTTTCCTTTCACTTATATTCTAGTTACATTGTGCCCATTAAGTTTAGAAAGTGAAAATAAGACAAAGTAATCCAAAGACTCTTAGTTTGAAAACAAAAGTTCAGATTCTTCTGTAAATTATTATTTTAAAGTCCAATCCAGTCCAGTTAGTCAAAAACCAGAAAAAAATATCTTTTAAAAAAAATCCAAATAAAGTTTGACAGCTAGCCATGTGCTTCAGTTCACCGCTGTTCTTTACTTTCCTGTCTTCTTTCTTTAGTAATTCTTTTCCCTTAGGGTACTCTTCTGTCTTAACTTAGAAAAAAAAAAGAAATTTCTCACCCAGACAGACACACCATCTTCTTCTGATCATCTTCCATTCTGGGGCTGTCACAGCTTCCTAGCAGCTTAATGGCCACTTCCCTCCACTGCTGGGCTACAGGAGCTTTCCTGGATCGACCAGGGACTTTGCGATGTCCCTGGGATTGACAGGATGTGCTCCTTTCACTCACTGTCTCCCTGGGACAGTTTGGGTCCACTTGGACTGTCCGGCTGCAGGGGTATCGGTGGCTTTCTCCAGAGCTCAGAGAAAGCTGTCTTCATGCTACAGCTACAGCCCCGCCCTCTCCAAAAGTGCTACTTTCAAATTGGTTGTCAGTTTGTCCTCTAGGAATCTAGGGCTGCATTTGGCTTGGCCTCTGGTGGTTGCTTGGCCGGTGGGTTAGGCTTCTGATATCATAGTTTGCACTACTTCCTCCCGACGACTGTCAAATTGGGGTTTTCTCAACAAGGTATCTGCCAATACATTTCCCCACCCCTGGATATATTTCATGTTAAAGTTGAATCTCTTGAAGTATTGAGCCCAGTGGACTTGTTTAGGAGAACGCTTCCATGGGGTCTTCAGTCTCGAGGTTTTTACGATCAGTCCACACCTCGAAAGGCTCCTTCACTCCTTCCGGGAAATGCCTCCAAGATAGTAAAGCCCATCGCATGGCAAATGCCTCTTTTCCCCAAACTGCCTACCTACGCTCTGTGTCTGTCAACTTTTTGGACACATAAGCGCAAGGCATCAGCTGGTCTTGAGAGTTCTTTTGAAGTAGAATTGCTGCAACAGCCACATCACTGGCATCGGCTTGGACTACAAAAGGTTTGATCGGGTCCAGATGTTGGAGGATAGGCTCTGTGGCAAAAAGTCATTTCAATGTCTCAAAAGATTTCTGACAATTCATTGTCCAAGTGAGAGGTTGATTGGGTTTTGGTTTGGTCGGGGAAGGCCCAGTTTTTAGTAACTCTGTTAAAGGGATGGTGACCTTAGCAAGCGAAGGGATGAATTGTCTATAAAAATTTGCAAAACCCAAGAAGCTTTGAAGTTTTTTGTGCTTTTTTGGTGGCTGCCAGACTAGCATCGCCTTCACCTTTCCAGGGTTCATTTCAACCCCCTGATTAGACACTTGGTAGCCCAGGTAGTCCAAAGACTCTTTATGGAATTTGCATTTTGACAGCTTTGCATATAATTTGGTGGCTAAAAGTTTTTTCAGTACTTGCCTGACTGATCTGACATGTTCTTCGATGGTCTCACTGAATATAAGAATGTCATCCAGGACCCCCTTGTACAGATGTGTATGTAAAACTTCATTGATTAGTTGCATAAATACAGCGAGGTGGGGACCTTGAAGTCCAAAAGGCATGACTTGGAACTGGAAACTATCCAGAGGGCAGTTGAAGGCCATTTTTCACTTGTCTCCCTCCTTTATGCGGACTCGGTAGTAGGCTTCTCTCAGATCTAGCTTGGTAAAGATCTTGCCTTTAGACAGGTGATTTAGCAAGTCCTTCATTAGGGGGAGGGGGTATATGTTTTTTATGCATACACCGTTGACGCCCCTAAAGTCAACACATAATTTGCGCATGTGCAGGGCTATGGCGGCTCGGAGGAGATGAGCGTTGGTTGTTAGCTATCGGAGGGTGTTGAGTCCAGCTATTGGGGGTTTGCCAGCCCTCTGAAGACCCTGAGCAGCCCCACCCAGGCGCTTTCCCTGGGTCGGGTTTTGATGGGGAGCCCGCAGCGAAGTCGGCAGAGCTTTTACTTGCCGGGCTGGTCTTGTGCGGCGAAGCGTCGGTGCGGCCTTGGCGGCCTTGGCGGCGCCGGCGCTTCGGCGCTGCTCTCCTGCGCCGCTGATGCCGCCGCTGTTTGGAGCCTGCATTTGACTTCATCCAGCCCGCTTTGTTTATGCGGGCTGCTTATGAGGCTTCTGGTCGGCCCGAGTGTTTTCCTCGAGCGGACTGGCGGTGGACTGGCGGCAGGGATGGCGATGCCGGTCCGGGCTTTTTCTTTCCCGAGGCTGTCCTTCGTCAGCGATGGCTGGGGTGTGGCTCTTTGGCCTGGCAGTCTCCTCAATTCCAGAGCTTTTGGTGCCTGGAGTTGGGTTTGGAGCCTGGGTCCAGGACTTACGCCGAGGCTGGACCCTGGGGCCTGGAGCCGGGACCGGGCCTGTACCTGGAGCCAGTGGAGCCTGAAGCCAAGTCTGGAGCCAGGGTTCGTGGTCTGGAGCCAGTGTCGGGCCTGGAACTTGGAGCCTGGAGCCTGGTGCTGGTTTCCTGTGCCTGTGCCTGGAGCCTGGAGCCTGGAGTCTGGGATCAACATCTGCACCTGGGGGTCATGGTAACATGGTAACATGGCCTATGCTGTCTGTGTCGGGAGCTGTGCCGAAGCTGTGCCGCTAGAAGTTTGCCGCCTGACCCGCCTGTTTTACTGGGTCAGAATATCAACAACGGCTGTTCTACGGCTTCCATTGCTTGCCGGGAGGCTTGCCATCTGACTCAGGACTGGAGGACGCAAGTAGAGGTGATTGGCTGGTGAGGGCATCGGGCCCTTAGTGGCCATCTACCATGCCTGGACCATCTTTCCTCCCCCCAATCTGTCTTCAGTTGCCTGGGGCCACATGGTGTGGTGAGAGCATGCCATGTTGTTTAGCACCACTGAGGTGAGAGACCAGTGGTGTTCTGCCCCCCTGGACTAGAGCTATCCTGATGACTGTTCCTCGTGAGAGAGAGGATTTTGAGCTGTCTCAGAGTTCACAGAACTTACTTCCCGGTGGGTAGTGAGAATGCCACCGGGCGGAAGTCTTCTGTTGTTTTTGGCTCTAGAACTGACTGACCATCGCTAACTGAACTTTTACCATCTTTTATCATCTATTCTGGACTTGACTGCTCCCTAGCAATAACCACTATGGGATATATCTACTCTTTCTCTTGAGCTGCGGGCCAGGGGTGTTCCCCTGTCCCTGAGATGTCCCGCTGTTTTGTCAAAGCCCTCCTCGATGACGGGTTTATTATTCCCAGAGGGGCATAGCATGACCAAGGGTTTTAAATTTTGTTTATCTCGAAGGGGAGGTTTTAAAATTTCTAATTGGTCGCCTTAAGGGGTTAGGAGGGGGCAGAGGGGTCTTTCTTCAGCCCGGGCACGTAGGGGAGGGCGGGGCGGGGGTGGCGGGCTTGGTGTGAGGTGGGGACCGCGATCCCCAGGGTGGTTGGAATTGGCAGAGGACGCCGAGGCACAGGGCCATATCATGTGCTGGGAGCACGACCGCCATTTTGGTGGCCCGCCCGACCCTGTGGCCTCCTCCCTGGGAGCATCGGAATTGGGATCCCTGGCCTTAGGTTGGTGTATTTTAATGCCAGGTCCGTGGCTAATAAATCTTCCTCCTCCGTGAGATCATTGAGGAGGAGGCTGGACCTGGCTTGTATCACCGAGACCTGGTTGGGCCCGAGGGAGGTGTCCTCTGGTTGATTTATGCCCTCCAGGTTTTCGGTTTTGCACCACCACGGGCTCAGGGTAGGGGTGGTGGGGTGGGTTATTAGGGAGACCCTGTTTCCAAGGGAGGTCACTGTTGCAGAGATAGGTGGGAGTGAGACCCTCCTTGTGAGGTGGGGGCCTAGTGGTCAGGTGGGCCTGCTGCTTACATACCTTTCCCCAGCTGTGTGGCAGCTGCCCTACCTGGGACCTCCCTCTCTGGGGTGGCAGTGGAGCTCCCGGATCTTATGGTTCTGGGGACTTTAATCTGCCTTCCCTGGGGGCATCGGGTTTGGCCCAGGAGTTCATGGCTTCTATGGAGGCTATGGGCCTGACCCAGTTGATTCAAGGTCCCACTCATGAGGGGGGAATACTCTTGACCTAGTTTTTGTCTCTGAGCTGGCATGGAGTGACAGAGGGCAGGCTACTTTGACAGCCTTGCCCGCTCCATGGTCTGATCACTATCTCCCACGGCTGGTCTTCCAACAGGCCGCCCCACTGCTGGGAGGAGGAGCCACTTAGGTGGTTCTCCCCAGGCTTCGATGGACCCTGAAAGGTTCCAGGCAGAACTGGGGTTTTTCCCTCTTCCCTTGCTCACCACTCTGCCGGGATCTGGCAGTGGCCTGGCAACGGGCTGCGCCGAGGCCCTCACAGGGTTGTCCCCATGCGCCCCTTACACGCCGTGGATCCCGGCTTGCTCCCTGGTATACTGAGGAGCTCCGGGAGATGAAACGCCGTCAGAGGGGTTTAGAGAGCAGGTGGAGGTCTACCCGCTCAATCCGATCGTGCCCAGCTAAGAGCCTACATTAGGACTTACCTGGTAGCTATGGGAGAGGCGAGAAGGTCTTATCTCTCCACTCTCATAGCGCCCCGAGATAACCCCAGCCCCCTGTTTCGGGTTACCCGCTCCTTCGCTTGAGGGGGGCCGGACCCACTGCGGGCAGGGCTGAGGAGTTTGGTCAATATCTGGCGGATAAGATCGCCGCATTCGGGACGGGTTGTCCTCTGATTTGCAGTGGTCGGAGGAACGAAGTTGTGGGTAGTCTGGCCATGTTATCTGGGATGAGTTTGATCCCTGTCCCGAGGATGAAGTGGACAGGATTATGCGCCACTGAGTTCCACCACATGTTTGTTGGACCCGGTCCCTCCTGGCTGACTTATGCCGCCAGGGAGGTCACCATGTTGGCTCCGGCAGTTGTCAACGCTTCATTGAGGGAGGGTGTCTTTCCCTCCGCCTTGAAGGAGGCGGTGGTGAGGCCCCTCCTGAAGAAGCCTGCCTTGGACCCCACCGCAGTTAGACAACTTTCGTCTGCTCCAACCTTCGCTTGGCTAAGGTTGTTGAGAGTGTGGTGGCTCAGCAGGTTCCGCTTTTCCTGGATGAAGCGGACTACCTGGATCCGCACTCAATCGGGCTTCCGACCCGTTACAGCACGGAGACGGCATTGGTCGCTGATGGATGATCTTTGAGGGCCCGGACAGGGTTTTTCCTCTGTCCTGGTCCTATTGGACCTCTCGGCTTTCGATACCATCGACCATGGTATCCTTTTGCGCCGCCTCCGGGGTTGGGAGTGGGGGCACTGTTCTTCAGTGGTTCTCCTCCTACTCGGGCGCTCAATCGGTGTTAGTGGGAGGGGTTCGGCCCACCCAGGGCTCTCTTGTGGGTCCCCAGGGGTCGGTCCTTTCCCCTCTTATTTAATATCTACATGAAACCGCGGTGAGATCATCCGTGGCTTTGGGGTGAAATTCCATCAGTACGCTGATGACACTCAGCTGTACTTTTCCACCCCTGGCCAGATCAGCGATGCCCTTTCCTGATGTCCCGGTGCTTGATGCGGTACGGACCTGGATGAGTAGGAACATGTTCACTCAACCCGCCAAGACTGAGTGGCTTTGCGTGGTCGGCCTCGCCCAGCCAGGATTGTTTATCCTGGCCATAGGGGAGGTGTTACCCCCTGTGGATAGGGCACGGAATCTGGGGGTCCTCCTGGATGTACGGCCCGCTGGAGGAGCAGGTGGGGGCCGCCGCCAGGGGCCTTTGCCCAGCTCCGCCTTGTTCGACAACTTCGCCTCTTTTCTGGATCGAGACGCCTCACGACGGTTACTCATGCCCTTGTCACCGAGACTGACTACTGCAACGCTCTATCTAGGACTGCCCTTGCATACCATCCGAGATTGCAGTTGGTGCAGAATGCGTCGCTGGTGATGGGAGTTACCCGTTCTCCCATGTTACCCCTCCCGCGTGGCCTGCATTGGTTGCCGACAGCCCGGTGAGATTCAAGGTTTTAGTTTTAACATTCAAAGTCCTGGCATGGGTCCCCAATATCTGAGGGAGCGCCTTCTTCCATATAGCGCCGCCTGTGCGGGCTCATAGGCAAGGACTCGGGTTCCATCGCGGTCCAATGCCGGTTTACTTGAACGCAGCTCTTCTGTTATGCCCCCCTCTGGAATCAACTGCCTCTGGAGCTCCGCCTGGCCCCTGATCTGCATTCCGCCGTAATTAAAAACTTGGTTGTTTGACCAACCTGGCTGTGACCCTCCTTTGGGGGGAGGGATGGGTTTTTAATATATTTTATTGTATTGTTATGTTCATATTTGGGCTTGTTAGTTTAATGTCTTTTTAAATATTTATTGTTCTGTGTTTTAGTTGTGAGCCGCCTCGAAGTTTGAGATGGGGCGCATACAAGTTCAAATATAAATAAATAAATAAAT
>SOZL01001651.1:0-21168 GCA_009733165.1 Naja naja | reverse complement strand
AGGTTCGTGTCTGGAGCCAGTGTCGGGGCCTGGAGCTTGGGCCTGGAGCCTGGTGCTGGTTTCCTGTGCCTGTGCCTGGAGCCTGGAGCCTGGAGTCTGGGATCAGCATCTGCACCTGGGGTCATGGTAATGATGGCCTATGCTGTCTGTGTCGGGGCTGTGCGGAAGCTAGAAGTTTGCCGTCTGACCCGGCTTGTTTTACTGGGTCAGAATACCAACAACGGCTGTTCTCGGCTTCCATTGCTTGCGGGAGGCTTGCCATCTGACTCAGGACTGGAGGGCGCAAGTAGAGGTGATTGGCTGGTGAGGGCATCGGGCCCTTAGTGGCCATCTACCATGCCTGGACCATCTTTCCTCCCCAATCTGTCTTCAGTTGCCTGGGGCCACATGGTGTGGTGGGAGCATGCCATGTTGTTTAGTGAGGTGACCAGTGGTGTTCTGCCCCCTGGACTAGAGCTATCCTGATGACTGTTCCCTCGGTGAGAGAGAGAGGATTTTGAGCTGTCTCAGAGTTCACAGAACTTACTTCCGGTGGGTAGTGAGAATGCCACGGGCGGAAGTCTTCTGTTGTTTTGGCTCTAGAACTGACTGACCATGTGAACTGAACTTTACCATCTTTTATCATCTATTCTGGACTTGACTGCTCCTAGCAATAACCACTATGGGATATATCTACTCTTCTCTTGAGCTCTGAGCTCAGGGGTGTTCCCCTGTCCCTGAGATGTCCGCTGTTTGTCAAAGCCCCTCCTCGATGGCGGGTTTATTATTCCCGAGAGGGCATAGCATGACCAAGGGTTTTAAATTTTGTTTATCTCGGAAGGGAGGTTTTAAAATTTCTAATTGGAATCTTAAGGGGTTAGGGAGGGGCAGAGGGGTCTTTCTTCAGCCGAGGCCTGTAGAGAGGAAGCGGAGAAGTGGCGGGGCCGGGGTGTGAGGTGGGGACCGCGATCCCAGGGTGGTTGGAATTGGCAGAGGGTCGAGGCACAGGGCCATATCATGTGTTGGGAGCACGCACCCGCCATCTTTGTCGCGGTGGCCGCTCCGACCCTGTGCCTCCTCCCTAGGGAGCATGGTGGGATCCCTGGCCTTAGGTTGGTGTATTTTAATGCCAGGTCCGTGGCTAATAAATCTTCCCTCCTCCGTGAGATCATTGAGGAGGAGGCTGGACCTGGCTTGTATCACGAGACCTGGTTGGGCCGGAGGAGGTGTCCCTCTGGTTGATTTATGCCCTCCAGGTTTTGGGTTTTGCACCGACCACGGGCTCAGGGTAGGGGTGGTGGGGTGGCGTGGTTATTAGGGAGACCCTGTTTCCAAGGGAGGTCACTGTTGCAGAGATAGGTGGGAGTGAGACCCTCCTTGTGAGGTGGGGGCCTAGTGTGGTCAGGTGGGCCTGCTGCTTACCTTTCCCCAGCTGTGTGGCAGGCGGCCCTACCTGGGCTTCTCGACCTCCTCTCTGGGGTGGCGGTGGAGCTCCCGGATCTTATGGTTCTGGGGACTTTAATCTGCCTTCCCTGGGGGGCATCGGGTTTGGCCCAGGAGTTCATGGCTTCTATGGAGGCTATGGGCCTGACCCAGTTGATTCAAGGCCTGAGGGAATACTCTTGACCTAGTTTTGTCTCTGGCGGTGGCGGAGTGACAGAGGGCAGGCTACTTTGACAGCCTTGCCCGTTCCATGGTCTGATCACTATCTCCTCTGGCTGGTCTTCCAACAGGCCGCCCCACTGCTGGGAGGAGGAGCCACTTGGGTGGTTCCGCCCCAGGCGCCTGATGGACCCTGAAAGGTTCCAGGCAGAACTGGGGTTTTTCCTCTTCCCTTGCTCACGACTCTGCCGAGGATCTGGCAGTGGCCTGCAGCGGGCTGCGTCGGAGGCCCTCGACAGGGTTGTCCCCATCGTCCCCTTACGTCGTGGATCGGTTTGCTCCCTGGTATACTGAGGAGCTCCGGGAGATGAAAGCGTCGTCGTGGGGTTTAGAGAGCAGGTGGAGGTCTACCCGTTCTCAATCCGTGCCCAGCTAAGAGCCTACATTAGGACTTACCTGGTAGCTATGGGAGGCGAGAAGGTCTTATCTCTCCACTCTCATAGCGTCCGCGAATAACCGCCCAGCCGCCCTGTTTGGGTTACCCGTTCCCTCCTTGGCTTGAGGGGCGCGGACCCTGCGGGGCAGGGCTGAGGATTTGGTCAATATCTGGCGGATAAGATGGCTTCGCATTCGGGACGGGTTGTCCTCTGATTTGCAGTGGTGGAGGAGCGAGTTGTGGGTAGTCTGGCCATGGTTATCTGGGATGAGTTTGATCCTGTCTCGAGGATGAAGTGGACAGGATTATCGCGACTGAGTTCCACCACATGTTTGTTGGACCCGTGTCCCTCCTGGCTGACTTATGCGCCAGGGGCCACCTGCGGTTGGCTCGGGCAGTTGTCAGCGCTTCATTGAGGAGGGTGTCTTTCCCTCCGCCTTGAAGGAAGCGGTGGTGAGGCCCTCCTGAAGAAGCCTGCCTTGGACCCGACCGTGTTAGACAACTTTCGTCGGTCTCCAACCTTCGCTTTTTGGCGAAGGTTGTTGATGTGGTGGCTCAGCAGGTTCCTTTTCCTGGATGAAGCGGACTACCTGGATCCGTACCAATCGGGCTTCCGACCGGTTACAGCCGCGGAGCGGCATTGGTGGCGCTGATGGATGATCTTTGGAGGGCCGGGACAGGGGTTTTCCTCTGTCCTGGTCCTATTGAACCTCTCGGGCTTCGTGATACCATCGACCATGGTATCCTTTTGCGTCGCCTCGGGGGTTGGGAGTGGGGGCACTGTTCTTCAGTGGTTCTCCTCCTACCTCTCGAGAGGCGTTGCAATCGGTGTTAGTGGGAGGGGTTGGTCGACGAGGGGCTCTCTCTTGTGGGGTCCGCGAAGTGGGTCCTTTCCCTCTCTTATTTAATATCTACATGAAACGCTGGGTGAGATCATCCGTGGCTTTGGGGTGAAATTCCATCAATGCGCTGATGACACTCAGCTGTACTTTTCCACCCCTGGCCAGATCAGCGATGCCCTCTCCCTGATGTCGGTGTGCTTGGATGCGATGCGGACCTGGATGAGTAGGAACATGCTCGACTCAACCCGGCCAAGACTGAGTGGCTTTGCGTGTGGCGTCTCGGCCCAGCCAGGATTGTTTATCCTTGGCCATGGGGGAGGTGTTACCCCTGTGGATAGGAGCACGGAATCTGGGGGTCCTCCTGGATGTGCGGCTCCGGAGGGAGCAGGTGGGGGAGCCGTCGCCAGGGGCCTTTGCCCAGCTCCGTCTTGTTCGACAACAGCCCTTTTCTGGATCGGGCGCCCTCACGCGGTTACTCATGCCCTTGTCACCTCGAGACTTCGACTACTGCAGCTCTCTATCTAGGACTGCCCTTGCATACCATCCGGAGATTGCAGTTGGTGCAGAATGCGGCATGGTGGTGATGGGAGTTACCGGTTCTCCCATGTTACCCCCTCCTCGTGGCCTGCATTGGTTGCCGATTCGCTCGGGTGAGATTCAAGGTTTTAGTTTTAACATTCAAAGTCCTACGGCATGGGTCCCCAATATCTGAGGGCGTCTTCTTCCAATAGCTAGCTCCGGCCGCCCTGTCTCGCAAGCAGAACTCCTCGGGGTTCCATCGGCGGTCAATGCGGTTGGTACTTCCCGACAGACGAGCCTTCTCTGTTGCGGCCCCGACCTCTGGAATCAACTGCCTCTGGAGCTCCGTCTGGCCCCTGATCTCCGTACCTTCGCCGTGAATTAAAACTTGGTTGTTTGACCAAACCGGGCTGTGACCCTCCTTTGGGAGGATGGGTTTTTAATATATTTTATTGTATTGTTTATGTTCATATTTGGGCTTGTCAGTTTAATGTCTTTTTAAATATTTATTGTTCTGTGTTTTAGCTGTGAGCACCCGAGTCTTGAGATGGGGCGGCATACAAGTTCAAATATAAATAAATAAATAAATAAATAATCTCAAGCTGCCATCTTTCTTTTCTTTAAATAGTACCGGGGCTGCCAACCTAGATTTTGCTGGTTTGATGAAGCCTCTGGCTAAATTGGTATCAATGTATTTCCTCAACTCAGTCATCTCGGCTGGTGTCATGGAATACATGCTTGGTTTGGGCAGTTTTGCCCTGGGTTCTAATTCAATGGCACAATCAGTGGCTCAATGAGGGGGTAGAACGTTGCATTCCTCTTCACTAAAAGCCTCAGCCAAGTCCCTGTATTCTTTAGGAACCTGGGGCTCGCCTGGAGGAGAGTCTGAAGCGGTGGCTGCTGCTTCTGGTTGTGGGCCCCTGTTGGGTGGCAGTCTCTTTTCAGGAGGGACCAGGGGCAGCAGGCCAACACCAATTATGATCTTCCGGTATCCATCTTCCCATTTGATGGTAGGGGCCCATTTATCAAGCCAAGCAAGTCCCAATATGATAGATTCTGACATTTTTGGAGCCACTACAAATGGTATAAGTTCATGATGCCTGCCCATTTCTAATCTGATCAATTCTGTAATTTGGGTGGCTGGGACTCCTCCAATTAACATTCCATTTACCTGTTCAAACTTGATTGGGAGTTTTAGGGCTTTAGTTTTTATCCCTAATTGCTCAATGATAGGGAGCCCAGTCAGGCATCTGGAACACCCTGTATCACTGCTTCTAACTCCCCAGCCTCTCCAGTCTCAGGCACCACCAACTTCACTTTAACTGTAAAGGGGGGAATGGCAGCAGTCACCATGGGGTCCTCTTCCTCATTTCCCTTTCTGGGAAGGGTTTCTTTGGCCAGAGGTTCCTCGTTCTCTTCTGTGGGGAGGGGACCCTCTACAGCTTGTCTGGCAAACCGGCTGTTGTCTGGAGGCTTCTGTGGAGCTCTTTTGCCTCTGGCAGCTGTACTGGGCCTTGGTTGTGGAACCAGTGCAGGGGCCAGACATTTGGCTGCCCAATGACCAGCCTGGCCACATCGATAGCGCTTTATAATCCCTGTAGGTTGGGTAGGAGCAGCTTCAGCAGGTTTAGTCAGAGGATGTCTGGCCAAAGTTCTCCTAGGGGGCCTCTCAGAGGGAGGTTTTCGGTGTGGGTGGATTTCTCTATCCAGACTAATGGACATGGCATACCAGTTTTGCAGTTGCTCTGGTATTCCTCTGATGCCGCAGGCTTTTCTGACTTCTGGATCAATAGCTTCTTTAAAATAGTGCAGAAGTATTCTGTCAGGCCAATGCATGAGGTTGCTTGCTACCCATCTAAAGTCCCATACAAAGTGTTTTAAGGGTTGATTACCTTGCTTCATTTCCATTATTTTGTCTTCACTCTCACCTACTCTGTCAGGGTCTTCAAATCTAGCCCTGAGCAGCTGAACAAATGCATTGGCATCATTTAGTTTGAGCACATCCTCATGGTGTAGCTGGGCCACCCAAGCAGAAGCGTCTCCCTCATTCATCCCATCTGTAACTGTGGAAATTAGGTCGCAGTATTAGTTTCCAAATTGATCTATATGTGCTCAGATTCAGCTGAGAAAGTAAGCAAGCTTTTCAGTTTTTCCATCAAAAATTGCTTGGAATCTTGGTGGGTCTGGCCTGGGGGGGGGGGGAATCGCCATGGCAACCGCCGGCTGAACTGGAATTTGATGTGCTGCTGCAGGCGGCAGGAGGGGCCCCTGCAGGGGTACTCCGAGGGGCGGCTGAACTCCTTGCCGTGCTGGAAAAGGGGGGGTGGGTGGCTGCAGCCTGCTGTTGGAGCTGATTCCATTGCTGTGCTGGGATCGTTACTGCTAATTGGCCCCATGGTGGTCCTGAACCTGATGGTGCAACTGGTGCTGGCATCCACTGGCATTGGACCCACCTCTGACCAGGATAGAATCCCCAGCTTGGGGGAATACTGTCCACAGGGGGTAACCTCACAGCTGGCTGTGATGGGGGAGGAATTGGGGGTTGTAATGTACCAAATGTTGGCTGCATCTGCTGTCCCTACCTTGCTGCTTGGCCCCTCCAGTCTCGGGAGTTGTCTGATTCAAAAGCCCCCATGCCTCTCCATTCTGGTTCATGGGCTGACCTCACAGGGCTGGAGTAGGAAAGGTGTTCAGGCAGCTTTTCCTCCAGTCCCATCTCTGGATTCAGCTCAGTCTGGCAGCTTTTCCAGAAAAAAGCATGAAAATGTTATATGAAAAACCAATAAATGAATGGAAAGTTATGTTATTGGTATCAATAAAAAGATAAATTTATAATTTATATTATATTTTATTGGACTTATATGCCGCCCCATCTCCAAAGTGAGGTGACGCTCTAAAACATACATTTACAATAAATAACTAAAAAAGAATTAAACAAGTACAAAGCCCAATAATACCAAATTTAAAATATTTAAAACTATCCCACCCACCCCCTGAGAGGCAGTCACAGCCCGGTTTGGTCAAATATCCAGGTCTTCAAATCGTGGCGGAAGGTGTGGAGGTCAGGGGCCAGACGGAGGCCCAGAGGCAGCTGGTTCCACAGGTCGGGGACATGCAGAATAGGCTCTCGCTGGGGACCGCCAGCTGACATTGGCTTGCTGACGGGACCCCAAGGAGCCCCTGCCTGTGTGTCCACACAGGGCGTTGGCACTTCGATATCGGCAGGAGTTGCTCCCTTAAATATGTGGACCCATGTGGTGTAGGACTTTGAATGTTAAAACCAAAACCTTGAATCTCACCCAGTGTAACCGGCAGCCAATGCAGGCCGGCGCAGGAGGGGTAATATGGGAGAATCGGGTAACTCCCATCACCACCTGTGACGCTTCATTCTGCACCAACTGCAGTCTCGGATGGTATGCAAGGGCAGTCCTAAATAGAGAGTTGCAGTAGTGAGTTGGGAAGTAACAAGGGCATGAGTGACTGCGCAGGGCATCTTGGTCCAGAAATGGGCGAAGCTGGCGAAACCAGCAGGACCTGGACAAAGGCCCCTGGTGACAGCCCCCACCTGCTCCTCCAACTGGAGCCGTGCATCCAGGAGGACCCGCAGGTTCCACGCCCTATCCACAGGGGGCAACACCACTCCCCTATGGTCAACGGTGGACATTTTTTTTTTTTAGAAAAAGTTTATTTACAATTTAAAAAAAACACACAACATACAGACATACAGTCACATGTAGCATAAATACATCACACATTATCATTTCTTTTTTTTAGTTGCAGATCGAGTATGCATTTTCCCATGTAATATTACAATCATATATAGTCATAAATATTTCTTCAAATAACGTTAAGCTTGATTTGCCTCTTTTAGAGTTTTCCCTTGTCTCGTTTTCCAAATTATTACATAACCTATTATCTGCTATCTCCTGTTTTCTATAGATTCTTATGTTTCAAATAGTACCTTATTTTCCAACATTCCCATTCCCTCCGTTCTTATATTCCACCCAGTTGTACCACATTTCCCATACCTTATAGTAATCTGAATCTTCTTTTCCATTTAGTTTGAGAGTTAATCTCTCCAATTCTACACATTCATACATTTTCTTTATTACTGCTTGTATAGGCGGAATTGAAGATTCTTTCCATTTTGAGCTAAAACGATTCGAGCCGCTGTTAACAGGTGTGCAATCAGGTATTTGTCTTTGGGGAGATTTTTCTTTATCATTCCAAGTAGGAACAGTTCTGGTTTCCACTCCAGCTCACACTTCATCACATCCTCAATCCAATTTTGATTCCCATCCAATATTTTTTAATTTTGGGGCATGTCCACCACACATGGTAATAAGTGCCAGTTTTATCCTGGCACTTCCAACAATTTGGGTTTGCCTGGGAAATATTTTTGCTAGTCTAGCCGGGGCCAAATGCCACCTATACATCATTTTGTATTGATTTTCTTTGTACGCCACTGACTTTGTGTATGTTAAATTTTCTTCCCAAATATCTTCCCAGTCATTCAGATCCAATTTGTATCCTATATTTTGCTCCCAAGCTACCATTGGTCCTTTTACTAATTGTCCTGCTCTTTCCTGTTCTAATAATAATTTATATAATTTGGATATTAATTTTTTTCTGGTCCCAAGAGTAGTTTATCCAGATTTGTATTCTTTGTTTCTATTCCATATTCCTTTATGTCTTTGTTGTATCTCGTTTTAATTTGTAGATAAACCCAACTATCTATTGATATACCTTGTGTTTCCAAGTCCTGTTTTGTTTTTAATTTTCCATCTGTATCCAATATCTGATAATATTTAAGTTTTTATTTAAGTCCATTGTGTTGGGGTTAAAGGTTGCCTCCATTGTTGAGAGCCACCTTGGTATTTTTATATAGTTTTTCTTCCTTATTTCGCCCAATTTTTAATCAATGAGTTGCGTATTATATGTTTCGTTGTATGTTTTTGTCTTTTGTCAGTCGGGTTCCATAGAAGTGCATGCCATCCTATTTGTAAATCATGCCCCTCTAGTGTTAGCATTCTCTTATTTTCTAGCCTCACCCATTCTTTTATCCATAACAAAATCGCAGCTTTATAATAAATTTCCCAGTCTGGGAGTCCCAATCCTCCTCTGCTTTTATCATCCTGTAAATATTTTTTCTTTATTCTTGCCCTTTTTCCCATCCAAATAAACTTCATTGTCATTCTATTCAAATCCATAAAAACTTTTGTTTGTTAATATTGGGATTGTCTGGAATAGATACAAGACTTTGGGTAGTATGTTCATCTTGATTGTCGCGATTCTTCCTAACAGGGATATTTGCAATTTACTCCAGATTTCCAAGTCCTTTTTAATTTGTTCTAAGATTTTTATATAATTATCTTCCCATAGCATTGTTGTT
Source organism: Naja naja (assembly GCA_009733165.1). Taxonomy (NCBI): domain Eukaryota; kingdom Metazoa; phylum Chordata; class Lepidosauria; order Squamata; family Elapidae; genus Naja; species Naja naja. The sequence continues at coordinate 12,398 of SOZL01001651.1, read as the reverse complement.
TTTGCCCTTATCCAAATTCCTAAATATTTTATTTTATTTACTATTTGTAATCCCATAATTTCTTCGAGTTTCTTTTGTTTAAAATTTGTTATATTTTTAACTAGTAGTTTGGTTTTTCCCGTTTACTTTTAGTCCTGCTAGTTCCCCAAATTCGTTTATTTCTTTCAATAATATCGGGCCCGTCTCTAAAGGTTCCTCTATCATAAATACCATATCGTCTGCGAATGCTTGTGTTTTGTATTCTTGATTCTTAATTTTCGTTCCTTTTATGTTTCCATTTCCCCTAATTCTAATTAATAGTGTTTCTAGTACTGTGATGAACAACAATGGTGATAAGGGGCAACCTTGTCTGACCCCTTTCTCTATTTTAAACATTTTAGTGGTCTCTCCATTTACTAATATGTTTGCCTTTTGGGTGTCATATATTGCATTAATCATTCCTTCAAAATTATGTCCAAAGTTCATTTTATTAATTTGCTGTTTCATGAAATCCCAATTCAGATTATCGAATGCTTTCTGTGCGTCTAGAAAAATCAAAGCCATTTGATTACTCGGATGGCTTTCATAGTATTCTAATATGTTTATTATTGTTCTTATATTATGTCTAATTTGTCTTCTCGGCAAGAATCCATTTTGATCTGTATTAATTTTTCCACTAATGATTCCTTTTAATCTTTGTGCCATAATTGTCATAAAAATTTTATAGTCTGTATTTAGAAGCGATATTGGTCTATAATTTTTAATTTGATTGATATTTGTCTCTTCTTTAGGTATAAGCGTTATGTATGCCTCCTTCCACGTGTTGGGAATTTTGGCTTTAGCCAATACTTCGTTACAAACTTCTAAGAGTGTGTTATTTAATATGTCCCCTATCTTTTTATAAAATTCACTTGGATATCCATCTGGACCTGGTGTTTTATTATTATTTTGCTTCTGAATTGCTTTTCTTAATTCATCTATCGTTATTTCTTTATTTAGCATCTCTCTTTCTTCATCAGTAAGTTTCTGTATATTTCCTTCTCCTAAATATTGTTTTATTTTGGACACTTCTACTTTTTCTTGTTTATATAATTCCTCAAAATAATTTCTTGCAATTTCTTTCTTTTTTCCAGTCAGCCTCAAGATTCCCATTTTCATTCTCTAAGCATTGTATCGTTCTTTTCTGTTCCTCTTTTCTCAATTTATATGCTAACCACCTCCCCGGTTTATTTGCATGTTCAAAATAGTTTTGTTTTGTATATTGTAGCTTTCTAAGGAGTTCCTCTTGTTCAAGTATATTAAGTTCATGTTTTTTTTGTATTAATCCATCTCTAATTTGCTCATTGTCTAGATTTCTTTTTTGTTTGTTCTCTAATTTTCCAATTTCTTTTATTAGTTCATCTTGTTTCTTCCATCTTTCCTTATTTCTATTTGATAAATATGCAATTGATATTCCCCTAATATAGGCTTTTATCGTATCCCACATGTTCTGTAGTGATGTATCCTCTTTTTTATTAAAATTATAAAAATTTATTAATTCCTCTCTAATTTTTTGCAAGTATTTTTCTTCTTTCAAAATCTGAGTATTTAATGACCATCTTCGCCTTTCCTTCCCCTTCTTTCCAAGTTAAAGACATTGGGTTGTGGTCAGCCCAGATATTTGTTAAGATTTTTGTGTCCGAAATTTCTTTGTTTAATTCGCTATTTATCCAAATCATATCTATTCTAGACCAGGATTTGTGTGGGCTGGAGTGGAAAGTATACTGTGTAATTCCTGGGTTTCTTTTCCTCCATACATCTTCCAGTCCTAATTCCTCTGACATTTCAAAAAATATTTTTGGTAAAGTATTTCGTTTTTGGTATTGTTTGTGTTCAGATTTGTAATCTTGCCTATTATCAGTTATTGCATTATAGAACGGTGGACATTCCTGACTGGACCGAGATGCCGGTATGTACAGCCACTCAGTCTTGGCCAGGTTGAGCCGAAGCATGTTTCCGTCCATCCAGATCCGTACAGCATCCAGACAACGGGTCATCATGGAGAGGGCATCACTGATGTGGTTTGGGTTGGAGATGTATAACTGGGTATCATCAGCGTACTGGTGATACCTCACCCCAAAACCACGAATGATCTCACCCAGCGGTTTCATGTAGATATTAAATAAGAGAGGGGAGAGGACCGACCCCTTGGGGACTCCACAAGTGAGCACCCTCGGGGACGACCTCTGTCCCCCCGTCAACACCGATTGCGACCGCCCCGAGAGGTAGGAGGAGAACCACCGAAAAACAGTGCCCCCCCACTCCCAACCCCTCGATGCGCTGCAAAAGGATACCATGGTCGATGGTATTGAAAGTCGCTGAGAGGTCTAATAGGACCAGGACAGAGGAAAAACCCCTGTCCTGGGCCCTCCAGAGATCATCCATCAGTGCGACCAATGCTGTCTCCGTGCTGAAACCGGGCCGGAAGCCCGATTGGTACGGATCTAGGTAGTCCGCTTCATCCAGAAAGAGTGGAAACTGCTGAGCCACCACACTCTCAACAACCTTCGCCAAAAACCGAAGGTTGGAGACTGGACGGAAGTTGTCTAACACGGTGGGTCCAGGGCAGGCTTCTTCAGGAAGGGCCTCACCACCGCCTCTTTCAAGGCGGAGGGAAAGACACCCTCCCTTAATGAAGCGTTGACCACTGCCCGGAGCCAACCGCAGGTGACCCCCCTGGAGGCATAAGCCAACCAGGAAGGACATGGGTCCAACAAGCGTGGTGGAACTCAGACGCTGCATAATCCTGCCCACTTCATCCTCGGAAACAGGATCGAACTCAGCCCAGATCACATCGGCCAGACTGCTTGCACCCCGATCCTCAGACCACTGCAAAGTAGAGCACAACCCACCCTGAATCCGCTCGATCTTATCTGACAGATATTGACCAAATTCCTCAGCCCTTCCCCGCAGCGGGTCCACCGCCCCCCCCCCCGGATGTAGGAGAGAGCGGGTGGCCCTAGACAGGGCGGCTGGGTGGTTATCTGCGGACGCTATGAGGGCGGAGAGATAAGACCTTCTCGCCACCCTCATAGCTACCAGGTAAGTCCTAATATGGGCTCTTAGCTGGGCTCGATTGGATTGGGAGCGGGTGGATCTCCACCTGCTCTCTAAGCCCCTCCGACAGCGCTTCATCCCCCGGAGCTCCTTAGTATACCAGGGAGCCACCCGGGATCCACGGCGTGTGAGGGGACGTATGGGGACAACCCTGTCGAGGGCATCCATAGCAGTCTGCTGCCAAGCAGCTGCCAGGTCCTCGGCAGAGTTGTGGGCAAGGGAAGTGGGAAAAGACTCCAGTTCCGCCTGGAACCTCTCAGGGTCCATCAGGCATCTGGGGCGGAACCATCTGAGTGGCTCCTCATCCCAGCAGTGGGGGGCAGCCTGTTGGAAGACCAGCCGCAGGAGATAGTGATCAGACCATGGAACGGGCAGTGTCGTACAACTGACCTGCCCTCTATCACTACGCCACTGTTCCGAGACAAAAACTAGGTCGAGAGTGTTTGAGTCGGGCCTTGAATCAGCTGCGTCAGGCCCATGGCCCCCATGGAGGCCATGAATTCCTGGGCCAAACCCGACGCCCCCCCCCCCAAGGGAAGGCAGATTGAAGTCACCCAGGACCATAAGCCCTGGGAACTCCACCGCCACCCCCGAGAGGATGTCGAGAAAACCAGGCAGGGCTGCTGCCACACAGCTGGGGGAAAGGTATGTCAGCAGCAAGCCCACCCGACTGCCAGGCCCCCACCTCAGGAGAAGGGTTTCACTCCCGCCTATCTCTGGAACAGTGACCTCCCTTGGAATCAGGGTCTCCCGGATAACCACAGCCACTCCACCACCCCTCCCCTGAGCCCGTGACCAGTGCAAAATCTGAAAACCTGGGGGGCATAAATCGACCAGAGGGACTCCTCCCTCTGGCCCCAGCCAGGTCTCGGTGATGCAAGCCAGGTCCGTAGCCTCCTCCTCAATCACCTCACGGAGGAGGGAAGACTTATTAGCCACGGACCTGGCATTAAAATACACCAGTCTGAGCCCAGGGTTCCCCGTTCCCATGTCCCCGGGGAAAGCAGTCATAATGATTGGTGTGGCAGCATTCTCATTGCTATATCACATTTTGCAGAAAAGTTATGGTGCATAATCACACATCTCTCTCATAATTTTGAATTATTTTGATACAATTTTGACCTGAAGCTGTATCTTGGAAACTGGAGCCAATTAATACTCAGGACTTAATTTTCCTTTATTAGTAACCCAATTCTGGTAAAATTAAGCTACTTTAATTTCCGAGGCTTTCTTTGGGCTTGCAAGGAGAAATCACAGGAATTGTCCAAGCCAGGAATGTAGGGGGTTATTTTCAGTGAAGCCAGACATGAACAAGCTCCGGACTAACCTTCCAGGCAACGTCCAATTAGTTCACCTGACAGATAAACAGCTGTTCCAAACACAAACACTCTCTGCAACTGAATTACATCCATGAGCTGCAGAGTTCCGGAAATACAAACATCTGGCCACAACCCACACACATTGCTTCCAGCAACACCTCCCTCTGCCTGCCATGCTAAATAGCACCTCCCGGTGCAGCCCATTAAGAAGGGCAAGTCCTTTTCCCCATCAATCTGGCAGATCTCTGCCTCTCCGCCCTGCACGCTCTAGCCAGCAGCTCCTCCAACTCCCCCTCTTCCTCATTCGCCTGCGTGCTCTCCCCAGCCAATGCATGTTCTGCCATGTTCTGCCAGCAGCTCAGGATCAGCAATATTGGATGTGCCAGGAATGCCAAGAACACAAGATTAATTGCAGGGAAATATCCAAAACCAAAAGTCTCCAAAAACAAACCAGAATAGACAGGACTTCCACAAGAACTTGGAGTTGAAAGAACTTCTTTGCTTCTTGCAAAGAACCCAACCCCTGAGAGCTGGCTTTTATCCCTTATGGGAGGGGCCATCACCTTGCAGCCTTATTCCCAAGTCACCCATGCTGCTGCAGCTGCTCTTTCCTTCGAGCAGCCTTGCACGTATGTGCACTGGGCACAGGCTCCTCGGGGTCCTCTGCATCACTGCTGCCAGACTCCACAAGCTCCAAAGGCAGCACCCCACTCTCCATTAATCCTGTCCCCATCCCTGCATCACATGCAGGCCCCTTATCCGAGTTCTCACTCTCAGAGACCTCAGCCATCCGCACCTGCTGCCAGTGAACCACAACACTATCCCTCACCACAGGGCCCTTCCCCTGGGTCTGATGGTCCAGATGTGCCCATGATGGGAATTGTGTGTGAAAGGCGTCCACCAAAGCTGGGGCATGTATGGAAGTCACATCCTCCCGTATGAATGCCTCCGGTCCATAACCCTTCCATTCGATGAGGTACTGGAACAGCCTTTTCATCCACCGAGAGTCCTGAATGCTGGCAACCTTGTAATCAGGCAGTCCCTCTCCATTGCATGGTGCTGGTGGGGGAGGGTCAGGTTGGTGGAGTGGACAGGCCGGCCATTCGGGAACCAGGAGTGAGCAATGGAAGACAGGATGGACCCGTAGCAAGTGAGGCAAAGTCAGGTGGTAGGTGACCTGGTTAATCACCACCTCTACAGGGAACGGGCCAAGGTACCGATGGTCGAGCTTCCTAACTGGCTGGTCTAATGGAAGGTGCCGAGTAGACAACCACACCCGATCCTTCACAGCCAGTGGTGGCGACGCCCATCAAGAGTGGTCCATGACTCGCTTGTAATCTTCCTTAGCCTTCTCCAGATACCATCGCACCAGTTGGTGAACAGCCTGTAACTCAGACAAATAGTCCGTCGCCTCCGGAACCAGTGAGTTGAGTGGTGTCAGGGGAAAGAACCAAGAATGATAGCCCACATTGGCTAGGAATGGGGTGGTTTGCATGGATGTGTGCTCCAATTGTTAAACGCAAACTCTGCGACTGCTAAGTAGTCTTACCAATTGTCCTATTGCTGATTGACAAAGCAACAAGTATTGCTCCAGCATCCCAATGACTTTCTCAGTCACACCGTCGATTTCCAGATGATGTGCTGACGACAAGCAGATTTTAACATCCAAAGCTGTCATCAGCCCTTTCCAAAATAGGACTGTAAACTGAGTCCCTCGGTCTGATACATGCAGTCCATGCAGCCAGAAGATGTGCTAAATAAATATATGGGTGGTGGCGTGAGCCATGGGTAAGCCACGACATGGAATGAAATGAGCCATCTTCGTCAGCATGTCGATCACCATGAACACCATGGTGAATCCTGACAATGGAGGCAAATCCTTCAGGAAGTCCATTGAAAGGGCACCCCAAGGTCTCTTCGGTGTTGGCAAGGGCTGGGGCAGTCCTGGGGGAGCCCCTGTCACCAACTTGGCCTGCTGGCATCGCACACAAGACGTAACATAGGACTGCATGTCATGTCATAGTCAGGGCCACCAGAAAGACCAAGACACGAGATGCAACATCTTGAAGAGGCTGAAGTGCCCCGCTGCAGGGTTGTCATGGCACTGTGACAAGATAAGTCCCCGGAGCAGACCTGCTGGGACATAGAGACTGTCGTGGTACCGCAAGAGTTCCTCCATGAATGACCACAGACCACAGAGAGTTACCTCTTGCTTCCGTTGATCCGCCCAAGCATCGTGCCGCTGCACCTCCCATATCTGCTCCCATAAGTCCACTGGCTCCTGCACTGCAGAGAACAACTCTACGGACAGCACCGTCTGGAGCGGGAGTTGATCCTCTGGACGCAAGTACTCGGGCTTCCGTGAGAGTGCATCCGTCCATGGTTGCAACCACTTGGAATATAAGTGATGCAGAAATTAAACCAGGCAAAGAAGAAGGACCACCGGATCTGATGTTGATTCAATTTCCGGGTGGTCTTCAAAAACTCCAAGTTTTTGTGATCCGTCCAGACTTCCATTTGATGGCGTGCCCCCTCCAAATGATGCCTCCAGGCCTCAAATGCCGCCTTAATGGCCAGTAGCTCCTTCTCCCAGATGGTATAATTGCGCTCAGAAGGATTGAGCTTCCTTGAATAATATGTGCCAGGGAAGAGGATACCACCGGAGGCATGAGCCTGGAGGACCACTGCACTGACCACCACATTGGACGCATCCTCTTCCACCACGAATAGACAGTGTGGATCGGCATGCTTCAGGATCAGCTCTTTCATGAAGGCCTGCTTCAAGGCCTGAAACACCTGCTGTTCAGGAGCACACTACCGGAACAGGACCTTTTTCTGGAGAGGCTGAGTGAGGGGCACAGTCAGGGAAGCGAAGCTGGGCACGAAGGTCCAGTAATAATTGGCAAATCCAAGGAGTCGCTGGACATCCTTCACTCATCAGGGAGGTTGCCAACTGAGGAGCGACTCGACCTTGCTTGGCTCCATTGAAATGCCCTCCGGAGAGATGCGATGCCCCAGGAACTCAGTGGTGGACTGGAAAAACTGGCACTTCTCCAACTTGGCGTACAAGTGGTTGTCCCAGAGCCGTTGTAGAACCAGGTGCAGGTGGTGCAGGTGACTGTCCCTCGAGCTGGAATAGATCAAAATGTCGTCGAGGTAAACCACCACAAATTGATCTAAGAGGTCCTGGAAAATGTCATTCATGAAATGTTAGAAGACAGCGGGAGCATTGGTCAACCCAAACAGCATGACCGTGTATTCAAAATGCCCATACATCTGGTACCAAACGCCATCTTCCACTCATCTCCAGGCCGGATCCGCACCAAATTGTACGCCCCGCCAGGTCCAACTTTGTGAACATGGTAGCCTCCCAGAGCCGCTCCATCAGCTCCAGAATCAAGAGCAGAGGGTACCGATTGCGCACAGTGATGGCGTTCAATCGACGGTAATCACAGGAAAGCCTCAAGTCTCCAGTCTTCTTTTTGACAAACAGGACTGGGGCAGACAGTGGCAACAACGAGGGCTGGATAAAACCCCAAGCAAGGTTTTTGTCCAGAAAGTCCTGCAACGCAGCCAACTCCAGATCCGACATTATTTATTTATTTATTTATTTATTTAGATTTAGGCCCGCCTCTACTCCGGGACTCAGGGCGAACATACAAAAAGATATACAATGAAATAACGAATAAAAACAAGTCCAAATTACAAACAACTAAAACAATAAAATTACAAATAAACAAACATTATTAAAACTACCACCCCAGGGTCAATCCAGGCCGCCTGCTGAAACAGCCAGGTCTTCAGGTCTCGACGGAAGGAAGCGGAGATCAGGGGCCAACGCAGATCCGCAGGAAGCTGGTTCCACAGGGCGCTCCCACAGAAAAGGCCCTAGTTCTGGGAACCGCCAGCCGACAATGCCTGACCGACGGTATTCCCAGGAGGCCCCTCCTATGGGAGCGCACGGGCGATTGGACTGTGATGCAGGGCAGAGTATGCCCCGCTAGTACCCTGCACCAAGCCATTAAGGGCTTTATAAGTTGTTACTAACACCTTGAAGGAAACCCGAAGGCAACCGCAACCAATGCAGGTCGAGGGAGGGTGTAACATGGGAGTATCGGGATACCCCATCACAGCCCCAAGGCGCATTCTGCACCAGCTGCAACCTCCAGTAATCCGCAAGGGAAGCCCCATGTGAGAGCATTGCAGTAGTTCCATTCTGGACGGACGAAAGCATGAGTGACCGTTTCAAGGGCATCTCAGTCCAGGTAAGGGTGAAGCTGGCTTAACCAGCCTAACCTGGGCAAAAGCCCCCTGGCCACAGCTCCCACCTGCTTCCAAACTGAGCTGTGCATCCAGGAGGACGCCAGATTCTCGCCCATCCATCAAAACACCTTCCCCATGACCAAGATGGCACATCCACTGAACACCGAGATGCCGGTAAGAACAGCCACTCAGTCTTGGCCGTTGAGTTCTGAGCTATTACTCCCCATCCAGGCCTGCACCGCTCCAGGCACTGGACATCACCAGAGAGCATCACTGATCTGGTCTGGGGTGGAGATATACAACTGGGTATCATCTGCATATTGATGATACTACCCCAAAACCACGGATGATCTCACCCAGCGTTTTCATGTAGATATTAAACAGGAGAGGTGAGAGAACTGACCCCCACAACTAAGGGGCCTGGGGAGGATCTCTGCTCTCCCGTCACCGACTGCGAGCGGTCCGAAGGTAAGAGAGAACCACCGTAACACGGTGCCCCCCTCCCAACCGAGCCGCGCAGAAGGATACCATGGTCGATGGTATGGAAAGCTGAGAGAGATCTAAAGGACCAGGACAGAGGAAAAACCCCTGTCGAGCCCTCCAGAGATCATCCTGTCGACCAATGCTGTCTCGTGCTGTGTCGGGCCTGAAACCCGATGGTACAGGTCAAGGTAATCAGTTTCCTCCAGGAACAGCGGAAGCTGCTGAACCACCAGCTCTCAACAACCTTATAAAAAGCGAAGGTTGGAAACTGGGCGATAGTTATTCAAAATGGTTGGGTCCAGAGCAGGCTTCTTAAGGAGGGGTCTCACACGCCTCTTTCAGGGCGGCAGGAAAAACCCTTCACTCAAGGAAGGCGTTGATAACTGCCTGGAGCCAACCGCGTGTAACCTCCCTGGAGGCATAAACCAGCCAGGAAGGACACGGGTCCAATAAACGCGTGGTGGAGGACAGCCTCCATGATCCTGTCCACTTCATCCAGGGAGACAGAGTCAAACTCAGCCCAAACAGGATCCACAAGACTCATCGCCCGCATCATCGTCAACATCCTGCCAGTCAGAGTCCAAGCCAGCCGAATCTGGCGACCTTATCCGCCAGATGTAAACTAAAATCCTCTGCTCTGCCCCGGGCAGTCCCCTCCCTCCCTCAATTGCAGGAGGGAGCAGTGACCCTAAACAGGGCCGCAGAGGCGATCATCTGCAGGCAGCGATCAGAGCGGAGATAAGCACATCTCGCTGCTCTAATGGCTTCCAGGTAAGTCTAATATAGGCTCTTAACTGGAGGCGGTCAGACTCAGAGCGACTAGTCCTCCACCTGCTCTCTAGGCGTCTCCTCTGCAGCTTCATTCCCAAGCTCCTCCGAGAACCAAGGAGCTAGCGAGGTCTCCGACAAGGGAGAGGCGCAGGGGACAACCGGTCGGCGCTGCCGAGGCAGCCTCTTGCCAGGCCCACCAAAGTCTCGGCGGGCTGTGGGCAGGGAGGTGGGCAGAACCCCAGGGCGTCTGAAACCTCTCGGGTCCATCAGAAGCCTGAGTGAACCATCGTGTCGGTTCCTCATCCCAGCAGCGAGGAGCAGCAGATTGGAAGACCAGCCTCAGGAGATAATGATCTGTCCATGATAGGGGTAGAATAACAGGAGATCCACCCCCAGATCACTACACCACTGCCCGAGATAAAACCAGGTCGAGGTCGTTCCCCCCTCATGGGTGGGCCCTGAATCACCTGGGTCAGGTCCATGGCTGTCATGGATGCCAGAACTCCCGAGTCCAGGCGCCACCCCAGGGAGGGTAAGTTGAAGTCCCCAGAACAATAAGTCTGGGGAACTCCACCACCACTCGAGAGGGCATCCAGCAGCTTCGGGAAGGGCGTTGCAGCAGCTGGGGACAGAATGCGTCAACAACAGGCCCAACCGACCACCCGGGCCCAACCTCAGAAGGAGGGACTGCAACCGCCAATCTGCGGGACAGAGGCCTCCCTTGGAAACAGAGTCTCCCTAATAACAATGCTACTCCTCCACCCCTTCCCTGGGCTGGTGGCGGTGCAACACCGAAAACCTGGGGACAAAGATCACATAGAGGACACCTCCCTCAGGTCCCAACCAGGTCTCCGTGATACGCCAGATCCAGCCTCCTCCTCAATGAGTTCACGGAGAGGCCTTATTAGCTCTGGACCTGGCGTTTACATACCAGCCTAAGCCCAGGGACCCACACCCAAAGACCCAGGAGGCGGGCAGAGACCTGAGGGTCGGGCGCCACCACCTTCGTATAGCGAAGCGGCGCTCCCCATAATATGGCCCTCTGTCGTCCACCCCTGCCATAACCAATCGCCCTAGGGATTGTCAATCCCACCCTGCTTGATGCGGACCCGGCCCCCTCACCCGCCCCTCCGTCTTGAGACCACCCACCCGCCCGGACAAACCAGACTCTACCAAAAAGGCAGAGTCCCCTCCTCCTCTAACCCATTAAAACAGCGAATTAAAAATTTTAAAAGTCGTCCCTTTCCCAATTTAAAATTTGGCCCTTGGCTGCGCATGCCACCTCTCGGGATCCCAGGATCCGTCATTGAAATAGCTGTCGATAACCCCACCGGCCAATTCAAGGACAAGGGAGCAGTCCTGAAGGCCCGTAACTCTGCTAGCGAGTAAACCAACATAAATAATAGATCATAAAATTCATAATGGGTAGAATAAAAATGTCACGGCAAAAGGTGATAGATGTTGCACTGATGTCAAGAGTGCCTAGGTGGAGAGATAAACAGTCTGGATATCAGTCCAAAAGTCCCACATCACAACAGGCCTCTCACACCTGTTGGCCAGAGTCACAATAGGCAGCACACACGCTCTCTCACACATGGTGGTCGAGTGGGATTGCTGATAACACGATGGTTCAACCCTCTATTCTCTCACAATAGAGGGATAGTCCTCCATTGTCCTCTCACCACAATGGGACCCAGGCTGAAACATCCTGAAGAAGGAAAAAGGTTGAGATGGAAAATAGATGGAAAACCATGGTGGCTGGAACAAAGATGATACTGCACCAACAAAAGTGCAAATAAGGAAGTTCAGGAGACCTTGAATAGACGGCCCACGGGAAGGGGCACATCCAGCACCAAATCAATGGAACAATCATAAGGCCAGTGTGGGGGCAATTGGTCTGCCTCCTGCTCGCTAAAGGCTTCCGCAAAGTCCGTGAGTTCTGAAGGCATGGACACCTCGGGTGGACTCACAGACTTGATGGATGTGGTCCACGCATTGCAGGCTCAGGAATGTGATCATGTTCTGGGACCAATAGATCTGGGGATCATGAGTCCGGAGCCACGCCAAGCCCAAGACCATGGGGAAATGCAGTCCAGAAGTGATGTAAAACTGGATAGCCTCCTCATGCGAGCCAATGGTCAGGCACAAGGCTTGGGTGGTGGCCTTGATAGGCCCAGACAAAAGCACCTGGCCATAGATGGTCTCGACAAGCATGGGAAGTTCTACTGGGCACTGAGGGACTACATACTGGGCTGCAAATGCTGTGCCCATGAAGTTCGTGGTGGCGCTGGAATTGACAAGGGCGTGCACCGGAATCCCCTGTGGACTATTGGCCAGGAAAACTTGGGCCGCCAGGATCAAATGCTGAGGTGTTCCAGAATTCACATCAGCTGGGCGTGACTCGAGGCTGGTGTGCACCCAACCCAGGGTGCCCCCTAGATCAGGCTCTGGATGTTTCCCGACAGGGTTTTCTGGGTCCTGGGAGGC
>SOZL01001649.1:26280-48921 GCA_009733165.1 Naja naja | reverse complement strand
ATAAAAGGAAAGGGAGAAGATTTCATGTAACAGAAAGTGCCACTTTGTGGATAAAATTGAATTTAAAGAAGAAGGAAAATATCTTGTTCCTTTGTGAATTGGAGTTGTTACAATTTTAAAGAGACACTGAAACAAAAAGCAAGACCCATAGAAGGTGAAAGTTTGAATTAAAATAAAAGACAGACTGCTGGATTAGTTGGTGATATTGATATAGACTCTGGACTTGGGCTAAGATCTTAGAAAATTTAAAGAAGAAGAAATAAGGAAAATAAAAACTTTGGTGGCCATCCAAGGAATTAAAATGGAATTTAAAAGTATGAAAGAACTGCTACAGGAAGTGACTGAACTAATTTGGCTCTTGCAGAAGACATGGGCATGGAAATTTAACAAAGAACAAGAAGAAGGAATCTTGGAAAGGGAGGAGCCAGCACAAGGAAAGCCATTTTAAAGAGACAATTAACACAAAGATTAATACAAATAAAAGGGAAAGGAAGGGTGGTTAAAAAAACTAAACCTAAGAAAGTAATTAAAAAGGGGAACATTTATGAAATTAGGCATGCTAGAAAGGTCCAGAAGAAAAGGGAGCAGAAAGGCAAAAGAGAGAGGGGGATTCAAATTGGATGGAGAAGGATGGATATAGCAGGAAAAAGGAGAGGAACAAGAAACAAGAGCAGAAGATAGAGAACAATAATATATAATGAAGAAAGAAACTCGCTTACATAGAGATAATGGTTAATGTATTAAGAAGGGGGTTCTGCATGGAGAAGAGGGTAATAAGAATATATTGTAATCATAAAAATGTAAAACAATAGAGGGGTTACTGACAATTTTATTAGATGAAGGTTACACTTTTACTTTTATTTATAAAAGAAAGGTAAATGTTGATTAGATAAATTGAATTAACTGAAATGATTTTGAAGATGTTTAAAACCAGATTTGTCAGTAACCAAGGTTAGTTATTTTTACTATTATTTTGGAACTATAAACAAACTTTAGGGGGATGTGTTGCAGAACCCGATTGAAAAGAGATATAATGTTATGTAGTTTTTTCTTTTCTTTTTCTTTATTCTATCTTTGCTTTAAAGGGAATGATTATCACTATGTTAATATGTTAACCACTGAGGTGTCACTTTCAAAGTAGTAAAGGGGGGCAAGTCTAGGTTTTTATTCTTTTTGTGTTAAAGCTTGTATTGATTTAGAATTATGGAGAGAATATGTGATGAAAGGGCAAATCTGACGGATAAAAGAAATATGTAAATGATAAAAGAGTATTAACAATGTGAAGATAGTTAAAGGATAGATATGGACAAACTTTATTTTCTATGATGGGCAAACATATTGTTATTTTTAAGATATATAAACGTTTAAAAAATATTTACAACTAATTTGAAATGAAATGGGGGTTATACAGATTGAGATTAAGATTTGAGACTAGATTAATTTGTTTGGCCCTTCGTTTGCCAAAAAATGGAATGGAAGTAAAAATGGGATAAAATAGGAAGTTAAATGTCAAAAATGAATACAGAACTATTGTCATATTTGCATGTAAAAGTGATGACCCGGGAATATGCTGTCTACTGAAAAGAGCCTTATTTGAACTGTTAAAAATTGAATAAAACTTGTTTAAAAAAAACATTAAAAGCTTTTTAGAAACAAAAATATAATTAGGAGGGCAGCACAATGCCATTATCAATACAGCCACTTTAGAGTTCTCACTCTAGGCACAAATGGCGTGGCCCAAATTATCCTACTTGGGACACATATTGCAAGGACCCAGCCTCTGCTGCTTGGAGAAGGCAGTGACAGAATGCAGTATTGGACCAAACTCCCAAGTTCCACTGCCAGGAGTTCATCCTGACTGAGGACCCAGATTGTTGGGGGCATTATGCTGACTCTGTAAACTGTTAAGAGAGTGCTGTATAACACTGTATATAAGAATAGCAGACTTATATGCCACTTCACAGGGCATTACAGCCCTCTCTAAGGGCTTTAGAGAGCCAACATATTGCCCCCAACAATCTGGACCCCCATTTTACCAATCTTGGAAGGATGGAAGGCTGCTTTGAGCTGATGGGAATCAAACTCCGGCAATCAGCAGAATATAAGTCTAAGTGCTAGTACTAGTGCTGATGCTGAGAAAGACAAGAATGACCTGCAGCAAGATGGATAAACTTAGTTACAGTAGAACTAAGAGTTACTATAGCTGAAGAGCTGGAAGACCAGGTTAGGGAACTATTGTCACAGAGAAAATCTATTTGCAGTATGTGAATGCTGAGAGTTGACAATGACATAAGCAAAATCTATAGCCATTTTGCAGGCCCTCCACCGTTGCTACCAAATCCCCAGGCTGGATGGCAAAGCCGTGTCTTCAGGTCCTTCCAGAAGGCCAACAAAATCAGGCTAGTCTGATCTCAGGGGAAATGATGCTCCATAGGGCAGATTACCAAGCAGAAAGGGCTCTTCTCCTAGGTCCCAACAGGTGATATTCCTTCATGAATGGAGCCTGCAACATACCCTTTCTGCTGGACCTGATGGGATGGGTAGGTGTGATTATGTGTTCTCTTGAGTTGTCTCCTGGACAACAGAGGAGCTGTGTATCATGGGAAAAGAGGGAGACACCCACCGCACCAGGCAACCCCTCCTTCCTGTACAGTCCATTCAACTCCTCTGAAGTCCAGATCAAAGCACAATTTCAAAAGGATCTTGAACTTGGATTAACCACTCTTTCCAAAGAATACTTAAACCTGGGCTTAATAAGAAAAATAACTTCTAGGGGTTGGGTGGATCTTCTCCAAGCTGTTTCTCAGGCATTAATAGGTGTCACAGAGCTGCACAATCATAGGCAGGGGGAGTAACAAAGTTGAGGGAGCCCGCCATTGCTTCTCTTGCCCTTTCCTGCATGCCATAAAGAAGGACACCACGATTTGATGGCATCCATAACTGGGGATGGCATTGGGGGCGGCAGCACAATTAATGCCAGTAAAGCAGTTTGCTGGGTCAAAACTAGGTGGACAGCTTTTCAACTTCCCACAGGGAAGTGGCTCCATTGCTCAAATTGTGACCTAGATATGTTACTTATTTCTCAATTTCATTCACCTGGTCTAATAGAATCTGCTCCTCTGCCAAGCTTCCCTTTCCCACTCTCTGGGGGCTCAGTGTAGGAATGGTTTGGGGACCCCTTGAGTCCATCCACATGCTGAGATGCTCCCAACTGCCCTCTGCTGGAGGTAGATGGACTTTGCTGGAAGGGAATAGAAAGGTGGGTCAAGTTGAGGGCACTGCCCAGAATGGGGGAGCAGAGTTTGGGAAGGGACTGAGCCCACATGCCAGAAACAGCCTTACCTGCCAGTTTGCTGAACCAGGGACATCCTGCTGCTTGCTCCCCATTCTGGCTGGTTTTCCTGTCTCCGGCCCACAGCTGGGTGTAGATTCCTGGAATAAATGGTAAACGTTGGATAAGCTGTTTCAGATTCCATTGAGTGGCTTCCACAGGCAAGAGAATGTTTAATTAATGCCACATTCTCAGGTTAACTTGTGCAATACCACAACGCACAGCACACATTTTCCAATGAATAAAATCAGGATTATATCATCATGCTACAGATAAGGTGACAGGTTAGAGAGGGAAGTCTTTTTGGGAAGCAGAAAATGTACAGAGAGGATGTGAGAAAAACACTGAATCAGTTGAAATATTCACAGAATCCTGTACAGATAGTCCTCGACTTACAACAGTTCATTTAATTTGACTGCTGAAAGTTAACAACAGCAGTGAAAAAAGTGACTTTCTGTTTTTCACAGTTATGGCTGTTGCAGCATCCCCTTGATCACATGATCGAAATTCAGATGCCTGGCAATTGATTCATATTTATGACGGTGGCAGTGTCCCAGGGTTATTACCTTTTGCGACCTTCTGATGAGCAAAGTCAATGGGGGAGCCAGATTCACTTAACAACCATGTTACTAATTGAACAACTACAGCGATTCACTTGCCGTGGCAGGAAAGGTCATAAAATGGGGCAAAATTCACTTAACTTTCTTGCTTAGCAACAGAAATTTTAGGCTCAATTGTGGTTGTAGGTTGTATAGGTAGGCCTCAGTTACAACCATTTGTTTAGCAATGATTTGAAGTTACAACAGGACTGAAAAGAGTGATAACCAGTCCTCACACTTATGACTACCACAACATCCCCACTGTCATGAGATCAAAATTCAGGTCCTTGGTAATCAACACAGTATATCTACAATGGTTGCATTATTTATTATTATTATTATTATTATTATTTATTTAAACTTATATGCCGCCCAACTTCCAAAGGACTCTGGGTGGCTCACAGCAAAAAGAAAAAAACAACAACAACAAAGTACATTATAAAAATTTAAAAACAGTTTAAAAAAACAGCAAACAGCAGGAGGGCCAGATCTCGCAAGATCTCAGTCGCGAGATCAACAGCCCCCATGCCTGCCGGAAAAAGCAGATTTTAACTGCTTTACGGAAGGCTAGTAGGGTCACGGCAGTCCGGACCTCAGGAGGTAGCTGGTTCCAGAGAGCCAGAGCAGCCACAAAGAAGGCCCTCTCCTGCGGGCCCGCCAGCCGGCATTGTTTAGCTGACAGAACCCGGAGGAGACCGACTCTGTGGGATCTTACCGGCCGCAGGGAGGCGCAGGGTAGGAGACGATTCTGGAGATAAGCATCCCCAGGTTATATGATTGCCATTTACAACCTTCCCAGCCGGCTTCCAACAACAAAGTCAATGGGAGAAGCCAGGTTTGCTCAACAATCATGTGATTTAAACTGCAGTGATTTGCTTAATAAATCTAGCCAAAAAAAGGGTCGTAAAACTGGATGCGACTCACTTGAAAAACATCTTGCTTGGCAACAAAAAATTCTGGTCTGAACTGTAGTCATAAATTGAGGACTAGCTAGAGCTGTTTTACAGAATGACCAGGCAGTTGATTCAAGGTAGCTCAGACTCATGTAACTAAGGAGGAAGCTGGAACTTTTGGGAAAAACCTTCAGAATATTTTCAGTGTTGTTTGTTGTTAAATTGATATCCAGCGCCATCTGCTGGAGTACTAGAGAAATTTACAGTATACTCTTCTTGCTTTGATCAAATTGTTGGATTGGTGATAAAAAATTTCAGGCTTTGCCACTTTTTAAGAAGAAATTATGACACAAAAATCAGAGGAAGAATAAAATAACCAAGCAAAATTCAAGTACTTCTTTCCCTTTAATGGAGCTTCTATTTATCTCCAACACCAATACTTTTTTGCAAAATTATTTGCTTTTCTGAAACAAAACTAAAGATTGCATGTCATCTGTGTAAAATCCTTTTGTAACAAATCATTTTTACAAAGTGAAAGCCACAGGAAAGTTACCACAAAACCCAATGAAGCTTATTACCAGGTAACATGGTTTTGTAACTACCTTGATGGTTACATGATGACTAACTTGAACGCACTGGAATTCTCCCCCACCATTTTGCTTTCTTATCTTTATTTTAGTTGTATTTTAAATCTGTTTTTATCTATTTGGGTTGTTTTATTCTGTATGCTGTCCAAAGGCACTACATGAGATGGATGGCTATATAAACGTGATTAAAAAACTGTAGAAAGTCTCATTATAATAAATCAGGTGATATGTTTTAAGGAAACCTATACAGGTAATCCTCGGCTTACAACAATTCATTTAGTGATCATTTAAAGTTACAACAGCACTGAAAAAGTGATTTATGACCATTTTTCACACTTATGACCATTGCAGCATCCCCCTGGTCATATGATTTAAATTTGGATGCTTGACAACTGACTCACATTTATGACAGTTGCAGTATCCTGGAGTCACATGATCACCTTTTGCGACCTTCTGACAAGCAAAGTCAATGGGGAAGCCAGATTCACTTAATAAATGTTTACTAATTTAACAACGGCAGTGATTCACTTAACAAATGCAGCAAGAAAAGTTGTAAAATGGGGCTTAACAAATTTCTCACTTGACAGCATAAATTTTGGGCTCAATTGTGATCGTAAGTTGAGGACTACCTGTATATTAGTGGTCTTCAAATGTATACCCTTATATCCACACACACACATGCAGAAACATTCCCATATCTTCTGGCAGGATATTCCCAAATTAAATACCATCAACATCGAGCAGAGAGAATGCTTAGCCTCTAAAGAATATTTATAAAAATAGAACAGGACAGAAGTCTGAAAGAAAGACAAAGGGGGAGAGCCCATCACACTCTGGAGCCAAAGTCCAGATAAGGTGACTTGTTCTTTTTGAAGTACCTCTGTTTCAGTGCAGGATAGCAGAGGGTGATGATTTGCCCCCAAATTAGAATCCAGAGGTGGGGGTGAGCTTGGAGATACACCTACAACGAAGAAAGCAAAAAGATATTGCAAAGATTTTTTCTCCCATCTTAGTCAGAACACCATCAGGGATTCCTCTGCTGCGAGAAGGCCTTCTTGGCTGCTGCACTCAATGTTTCAAACCTCCCCTCCCCATAGAAAAATCTATCAGTCCCAACCAACAGACCAAAATATTTTTGAACCAGAGGTTAGCACAGAGCTGGACAGAACTTTGGCAATCTTCCAGTCCAACCTCCTCAAGCAGATCCTATAGACCTATAAACCATTTCAGACAACTGACTGTCCAGTCTCTTAAAAACCTGCAGTGATGAAGCACCCAGAACTTCTGAAGGCAAGCTTTTCCATTGGTTAATTGTTCTATTAGGAAGTTTCTCCTTGGTTCTAGGTTGCTTCTTTCCCTGATTAATTTCCATCCATTGTTTTTGTCTTGCCTTCTGTTGCTTTGGAAAATAAGTTGACCCCTTCTTCTTTGTGTCAACCCCTCAAATACTGGAACACTGCTATCACGTCCCCCCTAAAAGTCCTTCTTTTCTCTACACTGGCCAAACCCAATTCCTGCAACGGTTCTTCATATGTTTTAGTCTCCAGGCCTTTAATCACCTTAATTGCTCTTCTCTGCACTCTTTCCAGAGTTGAAACATTTTTTTTTCATTTATGTATTCTTAGACATGGGCTGCTAAAGCTAATGGCTGGTTTGATGTTTGATGTTTTCCCAAAGATATATTTAATTACATTTTTGATAATGTTTTAATTACAAGATAGTCTCAAGAGATGGCAGCTTGGAAATTTAGATAATGATTAGGGGACCAGAGGCTAAAACTATACAGAATGGTTGTAGGAATTGGGTAAGTTTGGTTTAATGAAAAGAAGGACGAGGGGTGACATGATAGCAGTGTTCCAATATCTCAGGGGTTGCCACAAAGAAGAGGGAGTCAAGCTATTCTCTAAAGCACCTGAAGGCAGGACAAGAAGCAATGAATGGAAACAAATCAAGGAGAGAAGCAATCTAGAATTAAGAAGTAACTTCCTGACAGTTAGAACAGTTAATCAATGGAACAGTGGTACATTAATCAGAAGTTGTGGGCGCTCCGTCCCTGGAGGTTTTTAAGAAGAAATTGGACAAGCATTTGCCTGAAATGGTATAGTTTTTTTCTGCCTGAACAAGTTGGACAAGAAGACCCCCAAGATCTTTTCCAACTCTGTTACTCCATTAATTGGAGCTGAGCCCTTCCTCCACCAGGGAATAAATGACAGGATTGTAGCTCAGACTGGGAAGCTGGAAGCCATTTCAGAAAATGAAAAAAAAAAATCTGCATTTGAGGATCCAGGTAGTCCTGAGAATCATATTGACTCAAGGCTATTTTTACCTTCTCAACTACATTGTTGGCTTTATTTCTTTGATAGTAATCAACAATGATTACTCACTTCTATTGTTGGAAAGGTGGGGTAGCATCCCCCACCTTCGCAAGTATAATAATGGGACATACCTGATGAGAAAGGAATCCCTTGGCTGCAAATGCTGTTTATTCATAACAGAGAACCATCCCACTCTGCCCCCCACCACACCTAAGGCAGTGCAGTGCTGATCCCGTTGCATTAAGCACCTGATCTTCGGTTTTCCAGGGTGCGATAATTTGCCGGGCTGCATCTCAATCCTGCCAGGATGTCATGGATTCTCCACAAATCTTGTTGAGCTGCTGCTTGGTCCTAAGGGAAGGGAATTGATGCACAAATGGAGATAACCGATGCACCTCCTACTTTCCTGCCTTTTCCCATCACCACTTCCAGACAAGAGCCAAAATCTCTCAAGTGACCAGAGCACTGCTACAAACATTCCCCTAATTTTTAAAGATGTGCAGTATTTCTTCCATGGATGGGAATGTTCAGCATGTGTTGATATCAAACGTATAGATTATTGACACCTTTTTAGTTTTTTTTCTTTTTCTTTCATTGTTTAAAAGTAACTTTCTAGTTTAGTAATTAATCAAAGAGAAACAGGAATTCTTATAGATGAAAAAAGAGGGTGGATGGACCCTGAAGATGGACATCCAGGTTGTCTCCTACTTTCTGTCCCTATTATTAAATAATTAAACTAGGAATATATCTGTTTGTGTGTGTTGGTTGTACAAATATGCCCCCTATTCCCATCACAATGCAGAATAATGTGTATAAAATGAAATCAGTTATCTTTTTTATGGCTGTAAAATACCAAATTAATTGTCTATTAGCTCCATGTATTCATTTTAATTATCATTAAGGTTCAAAAGCTGGCTTATCAATGAAATTCTTCTATAGTAATCTATGACAATTTACCTACATGTATACTATTTAAAAATAACAATTAAAAAGCCAGCAAATTCTGTATTATTAAATTAATAACATAAACCAGAAAAACATCACATATTCTATCATCCAATAAAATGTCAACTCAATCAAAGACTCATGTCAGTGAGTGACTATGGTCTACTTAGCAATGCAGCCTAGTGGGTATCCATTGGAATAGTTTTATATGTTTGAAGCCACTACTGAGAAAGCTCCATCCCTCATATTTAGGATTTACCTGAGGATGCCCGGAAGTCCGGATATGCTCCAAGGAGCCCTTTAGCATCTGTACATCATTTTCCAAGGCCGTATAATCCTCCCACACTCGTTCACTGTCCTGGACAGAAACAATGACTCAGCTATTTAGTCAGACATTCCCTACTGAATACATATTCATACAATAACTGAATTTTACCTGTGCTACTGTGGGATAAGGGAGAAAGCTGATGAGATGCAGTAAAGTGGTACCTAGGCACTCAACTGCTTTGAAAGTCATCAAATTTGATATTCAAAGCATTTTCACGTGAAAATTTTGTCTTGATAGTCACTGTTTATTTGGTACTCAATACACAAGCTAGAACTGGTTGGTGTCAGCTGCCTTGTGAGTCACTATATTATTCCTTACGGGAAAAAACATTGTTTGATACTCATCACGTCTCCCGGAGTCAATTAACAATGAGTACCAAGGTACCATTGTACTTTGTCTTACTGAATCTGTGCTGCAAAATATCAGGACAACCACTGGGTGGCTAGCAGTCATCTGGATTTTTGCAGCCTAGATCTTACAGGAATATATACATGATGTACACAACAGAGACATATCCATGTAGCTGGCACTTGTGTACAGGAATGTTGTGCACATTGTATGGGTGAGACTCTCCCAAGTTCAGATGGGAGATTCCACAGAGGGTTGTGGAGCATAAGAGGGTTAAGATCCTATGGGGTTTTCAGATCCAGACAGACAGGCAGGCACTGGGCAATCAACCAGAAGACAGGGGTGGCGATAGATGTGGGGTATACCAAGTGACAGCAGCTTCAGAAAGGAGGAGGGGCACCAGGGCCTGAAGGAGGAATTAGAGAGGATATGGAAATAAAGGTTGAAGCGTTCCCAGTGATGGTGGGAGCACTTCGAGCTGGGACAGTGGCTCCAGCAGATCCCAGGTACAACTTCAGAGCTCTCTGTTCAGAACAGTGCAATGCTAGGAACAGCTAAGACCTTGCGCAGAACCCTCAGTGCATTTGGGTGTCTCCAGCCTGGGAAATACAGCACTTCTTTCTCTTTTCCTATTAGTATCACACCAGTTGACGATCAGACCTGACCTGAAATACAGCTGTCAATTGATCTATGTGCAGATCTAGTTAGGATGTTCCTTCAAAAAATATTTTCACTCAAGTATCGGGGAGCTGCAGCCACTCACCAATGCAAGATCACAGAGACGGGCACGGGTATGTACCAGCTCATCTTGCAGTTGTCTTTGTTGATAGCAGATCTTCTCCACGGTGGCATCTTGGCCTTTAAACTCCTCCAGCCTCAAGTGTGTTACTTCCAAGGCCTTTTCAAGACGTTCCTGAAACAATACCGCATCCTTTTCGAGAACGGTCCACCCAGCACAGATTTTCCTTCATTGCAGTTTGATGAATCAACAAAAGAATGTTTGTTTCAAGGCATTTTCACAGAAATGCACAGTATCACAGACTACTTAACATAGGGAGGGAACCAGTCCCAAGGCCTTGCAGCTGATATTTGGTAGCAAATGACAACAGGTCCTCTGATCAATTTGAGATGGAAAGTTACTTCCGACAGATGTAAGGCAATGTAATATATATTAAAATGACCTTGGGAGACAAGAGGAAGAGCCACAGGCTAGACAAAAGTCAAACAAGTTGAAATTGAGTCCAGAAGGAATGGGGTGGGGGAGGGCATGTCAAGCATCCTCCCTCGTTTCTTACACTGTATAAAGCTGAGGAGGTTGTGCCTTAAGATGTTCAAGATTCTGGTGATGTCATTTTACAGTAAAGATAGCACTTTTTGTCTGCACTATCTCACAAGATGATGGTGAAAACATTTTAAAAGAGGCAAACTAGCTCTTCTGGTGATGGCATTACTCCATCAGCTTTCTCACTGAAGACGTTGGCAGGCTAACTAAACTGGAGAAGAAAGTGCAGACAGACAGAGAGGTCTATTCCTGAACTGACATAACTCTGGCTACAGGAGAGAAGATAATGTGGGTGTCCAGTTCTGGTAACTCTATTTTTATAAAAGAAATGTAACAAGGACTATTAAAGAATGTCAGCCTTGCGAGGTAATCCAGGCAAGAAGCACACCCAGAAGTACTAGTACTATTGTATTTTATGTAAGGATACATAAACGGAATCAGAATAAAGAATAACAAAATTGGAAGGGACCTTGAAGGTCTTCTAGTCCAACCCCCCAATGAATAAAACTTATTGTGAGTAAAATGAATAAAACATATTGTGCTTGATCAATGGGGCCTCACTTTTGCTACAGCCTGTACGTTTCAGCTCAATTGCTCTCTGTCTTTCTCTGTCTCTGTCTGTCTGTCTGTCGGTCGGTCGGTCGGTCGGTCGGTCGGTTGCTGTGAACTGCCCAGATAGATTTGGCTTCTGGGCAGTTAAGAAATTGTAATTTATAAATCAATAAATACATTGGTCATGACAAACTTTCCTCTATGTAGCAAGATCCTATATTTCCCATTGCAAGAAAGCCATGAATTACCACCGTTTCCCTTTCTATCCCAAAGGTGACCTGTATGTTGCAAATCTTTTTCCCACCATAGGGAAAAGAGGGGAGATTCCAGAATGATTAACCAAATACAATATTATCAAACGTAAAAGAGCTATAAACAAATGCTCATTTGTTCAACGGAAGTGGAATTAGATACCTTTTCAATATGGAGCTGCCCTGTCTCTTCTTCCAGGCCTCGAAGCACCTTGTCTTGGCCACACAATTTTGTCAAGAGAGCCTGAAAACATAGGAAAAAATATACCGATTCCAACTAAAACGTTCAGAAGGTGCAGTGGTGCACAGGCACCTGGTTTTTAAAGGGCTTAGCTTATAAGTTAAAATCCTTTGAAAGAACATTTGGGGTTTTCACAATGAGGACGGCAACTCCCAACGTTTTTGGACATGCTAGGTGGGAGTATTGGAAGTTATAGCCCCAACTCATCCAGAGAAGGTTGATTAGAGACGTTTACTACTCATGGAAGAAATCTTTTGCTTTATGATGATAAACGTTCCATGCTTCCAAAATTCAACTGATCAGCCTTTGAAATTAATTCACTGAAAAGTTCCAAATTAATCAGATGCTTCTGCCAGCTGCTACAAATGGATCTTTATATTGTGTAAATGCTGATGAAAGTGATGAATAAGGCATGGACATAGGCCAGGGTTGGTCCCCTCAGTCCCAATGAGCTCCCTTTATCCATACAATGCAAGGAAACCTAATGTCTGGCCCTTGGGGAGTAGGAAACTGATTAGAGAATCTCATACCTGGGTAAGTTATCCAAAATTGGATAAGAGTAGAGTTTGGGGGGGGAGGGGTAACAACCCAGAAACCTATTACGTGGAATGAAGCCCATCAAATAGCTTGTTTGATTGTGTGTTGTCGTCGGGCCCTGGGGGCAGGTTTAGTCTTCTTTATTCTTTTATATTGGGTTATTTATTTGTTGTAAGCAGCCCAGAGCCACTGAGAGTGAATGAGTGACTATATGCATAAATCTAATACATACCTGCATACATACATATTCAATCACAACAGGGACATTTAAATAAGGACTTTCTGATAAGCAGTGGAAACACTTTCCGATAAGCGTTTTTTGGTAACGAAGGAAAAAGTTTGGGAAGCACTGGAGTAGAGGGCTATCAGAGACAGTGTAAGAGCAGAACTTTAGGTCTGAACCCAGAGCCCCAAGATCAAAAGGCAGAAACATGTGGCCAAATGATGCAATTTTATCCGGCGATTGAAGCACTACAATAATAATTTTAAAAATGCCTCTTCTACTAAGTGAGAATGATAGTGTGCCTTCAAGTCAGTTTTGACTCCTGGGGACTGCCTAGACTAGTCCCTGCAGGTCTTTTGGCCAGGTATTTTGGAAGAGAATTGCCATTGCCTCTTTTCTAGGGTTGAAAGAGAACGACTGGCCCCAAATCAGCCAGGTGGCTTTGTACCCAAGGCAAGAGAAGAATTCAGGGTTTCCCATTTCCCAGCCTGATGCCTTAACCACAACCTCTCTCAAAGAAGCAGTAGTTCCATCATGTGAAATTATTTAACTTAGACAAACTAAAATAAACTTTTTGGACTTGATGGAATCTTTTCTGTGGGGGCAGCAGACTTTTGCCATTTGGACCTGAGGAAATCTGCCTAATCACTTTTCTTCTTGTTCTGAGGCCAAGAGTGAAATGTAGTTCTTCACTTTCATTTTACAATTGACCTTTGAGATTTTCCTTCTGTTCTTTTTCAAATGGTGCTTTTCTTACTGCCACTGCATTTGGAATAGTTTGGTTTTATTCAGTTTACTTTTCCAACACTATTTTGGGCCATTCTCAAATCTCAGCTTGATGATAAAGACTCCAGGCGGAGGGGGAAGAATAACCTCTCTTTCAGACGTAGGTAAATAAATACAGGCAGTCCTCAAGTTACAACCACAATTGAGCCCAAAATTTATGTTGAAGTTCAAACATTTGTTAAATCAGTTTTGCTCCATTTTACCACCTTTCTTGAAACAGTTGTTAAGTGAATCACTGTGGTTGCTAAATGAATCTGGTTTCCCATCGACTTTTTTTGTCAGAAAGTCACAGAAGGTGACAAGCATGACAACTGTCATAAATATGAGTCAGCTGCCAAACATTTCAATTTTGATCATGTGACTACGGGGATGCTGCAAAAGTTGTGAGTGTGAAAAACAGTCATAAGTCACTTTTTTCAGTGCCGTTGTAAGTTTGAGTGATCACTAAAGGAACTGTTGTAAGTCGAGGACTACCTGTAAGAGAAATTGGCAAAGCAAAACTATACACATCATCCATTGGTAAGAAAAGAGAAATGCATACATCAGCGTCACTTTCAAACCGCTGCCTGCCAGGAGAATGGCTGCTCCTTTCCCGCAGTGCGTTTCGACCCTGGAAAGACAGCAAAGAACATCCATGTTATTACCTCACAAACAAAATGGAGGAAGAGGTGGCAGTTGCTGGCTTGAGCACCATGCATACGCTCAAGAGCTTTCCCCAAATCTGGATCTTATAAATTTTCTATTGGTATTTGTGCAACCTTTACACTAAGAAACCTAGCCAGTCAGGGAGAAAGTGAAGCAAAATGTTAGTTTAAGGGTCTAGTTTTTCACACATGGGGAGATGTTTGTATCAAGGAAGATTCTGACATACTATATCTCAAAAAAGGAGCCTGAAAGAAATAGTTTAAAATTCAAATGGTGACTCTTGATAAAATTAGCCGAGTAAAAGTGACACAGTCAAATAGGGTTTAGCCAAAATCTTGCTAAGTTATATTACCTCAGCAGTAATACAATATTCCAATGGGACATTCAAGATCGCAAATGGCGATCACATAACCCGAGAAAGCTGCAGCCATCATAAATACATACAAGTTGCCAAAGCCATGAATTTTGACCACATGACCACGTGAAGAAGACTGATTGTAAGTCGTTTTTTTCAGTCCTGTGTAACTTTGAATGGTTGCTAAATGGACGCACAAAAAGCGTTTGATAACGTAAATGGGCAGTTTTTTATAAATCAACTAAAAGTCATGGATTTCAGGGACAATTTTATTAGAATAATATCGGCAATCTACTCAACTCAGACAGCCAGTGTGTTACTTAATGGGGATAGAATAGAAATATTCAATATAAACAAAAGAGTGAGACAAGGATGTCCACTGTCACCCCTACTCTTTATCCTCTTTTCAGAAATATTATTAACAAACATTAGGAGAAATAAAGAAATTAAAGGGGTTACAATTAGAAAATAAAAGTATAAAATACAAGCATTTGCTGATGATATAGTATTTTTTCTAGAGGAACCGGATGAAACCAGGACTGTTTTAATAAGAGAAATGGAAGAATTTGGTGAAGTAGCAGGATAAAAACAAAACAAACATATTAACCAAGAATTACTAAAATTCTTGTGTCTATTTATTTGTAACTTTAAACTGGGCAAAACGTTGCATCATAGGGAAACGATTTTTGAATCAACGTGTCCCAAATAGGCTAACTTAAAGAATGTGACCCAAATCCAGGAACCCTGACTCCCATGGGATTGTGATTTGGCAAAGTTTCAGAGCCACCCGCTGCTGCATGTCCGCAGTGGGCCACAGCCACATGACTGTCATTTCTTACTACATTTCCCAGAAATGGCTCTCTGTCCCACCTCCCTCTGGCCTCTGCGCTCAATTGGCTAGCAGCAAGGCCCGATGGGTGAGTAGCAATTTATTTATTTATTTATTTATGAGACTTATATGCCGCCCTATCTCCCGAAGGACTCAGGGCGGCTTACAAAATAAAATAATCCAGATACAAACATACAAATATTAAAAAATTATTAAACCAAAGGTCTCATACATCTACCAATTAAAACTATGCTAAAAACCCTCCCCCCCACATCAGTCCACGTAGGCCAGTTGGAACAGCCAAGTTTTTAGGTCACGGCAGAAGGAGCGGAGGTGAGGGGCCACCCGGAGCTCCAGGGGAAGCTGGTTCCACAGGGTGGGTGCTCCCACCGAGAAGGCCCTACTCCTGGGAACCGCCAGCCAACATTGCCAAGTCAACAGCACCCGGAGAAGGCCCTGTCGATGGGAGCGCACGGGACGCTGGGAAGCTGTTATCAGCAGCAGGGTCTCCCGCATATATCCTGGTCCAATGCCATGAATTGGCTGCTTTGAAACCAATCTGAAATTTCTTAACAGTGGTGAGCAGTGAAGAAAGAATGAAAGTGTGCCTTAGATGCTTTCTGGCAAGGTAGGGCTGGCTGGGGGTTGCTGGGGGTTGACAAGTAAGTCTCCTGGAGGGAGGGATCCCACAGGTCCCTTAGTTCCCCTATCCCCAGCACAGTGGCAGGCAGTTCCATGGCGAGGGGGAGGGGGGGGAGGAGAAGGAAGCTTCAGCAGGACTCTACTAAAGATCATGAGAAAACAGAAACAGTGCCAGACTACATTATATGTGGAATGAAGGATGACCCTATGGATGGTAAATTGCCCATAAACCATTTTCTTAAACCATTTTTTAAAATTACATTTATATGCCACCCTTCTCCGGAGACTCAGGGCGGCTTACAATTTTTGGGGATACAACCCAGTGTGCTCAGCAATAGCCTTCATTCCATTGTATATGCCTGCTTATTACTAAGCAGCATTTTTACAAAGTCAGCTTATTGCCCCCAACAATCTTGGGTCCTCAATTTACCTACCCCGAGAGGATGGAAGGCTGAGTCAACCTTGAGCCTGGTGGGATTCGAGCCTGCACTAATTGCAGGCAGCTGGAACTAAGTGCTAGGCGTTTAACAGCCTGCACCACCAAGGCTCTTTTTGTATCTGGTTGTTCACATCCCTGCCCAAATATCTACTGTGCAACCAGGAATAAATGTTCCAGCTACTGATTGGTTCATATTACTCTGAGCAATGGTAGAAAAGAGACATATAAATACAACAATTAGACATTCTGTGCAGTTATCTAGTTAATTATTTGAACTAATATTGCCTGGGATGGTGAGATTGCTGGCTGAGTAACAGAGGAGGAATCAAGTTCAATTCTACATACCGTGATCCCTACAGATGTCCTTTTCCCTGGAGTGGGCCGAGTAGGCAGGGGAGGAAGAGGTGGTAGGTGCAGGTAGCTTGATGAAGCAGAGTGGGGGGTTATCTGTAGGAAAAGGGAAGGCAATATTAAGGAATATGGCCAAGAAGGGTTAGGAGCAACTCTGTGTTTTATAACATAATTCCATGGGAATACAGAAAAAATTGAGTGTGTATTATACACAAAGCACTTTTCCGAAAACTCTTTCATTCTAGTCAGGAAGCAGGTTTCTAGCTCTAATAATCACAAAGGAATTCTTGAACACAAATTTCAAAAGTGGTTTAGGAGAAGGATCAGCTTTCTGCAAGATAATCAAAGCTGCGAGAGGTAGCCTTCAGCCAGGCAATTATGGTTGTAAGTTGTGTTGTAAAGCAACTCATGACCAGACCCAATTTTACTATGTTTTTTGCAGTGGTCATTAAGCAAACACAGTGATCATAAATCAAACACAGCAGTTGTTAAGCAAACTCAGTTTTCACTAAAAATAAACGCCAATTTCGGGAAAAAAACATTTTAAAATGCAGTCACATGATCACAGGATGCTGCAAACAGCCATAAATGTGGGTTGGTTTCCAAATACCTGACATGCAGTCATGTGACCTGTAGGAAGGCGGCTGTTGGAACTTAAGAATCCCACCCCAAGAATTTCCACTGTAACATCAAACGGTTGCTAAGCGATCGGTTATAAGTTGAGAACTATCTGTATTTTGCTTTATTGGCACCATTTATACCAATTATGTAATTGGGCTGCAGAACTCAGCATTTGCTGATTCAGAATTACAGGTAGTCCTCAACTTATGACCACTATTGAGTCCAAAATTTATATTGCTAAGTGAGAAATTTGTTAAGTGAGTTTTGCCCCATTTCATGATTTTTCTCGCTACATTTGTTAAGTGAATCACTGGAGTTCTTAAATTAGTAACATGACTGTTAAGTGAATCTGGCTTCCCCTTTGACTTTGCTTGTGAGAAGATCACAAAAGATGATCACATGACTCTGGGACACTGCAACCATCATAAATGTGAGTCAGTTTATCAAGCATCCGAATGTAAATCCCGTAACCACGGGGATGCTGCAATGGTCATAAGTGTGAAAAACGGTCATATCACTTTTTTCAGTGCCATTATAACTTTGAACAGTCACTAAATGAGTGATATGTCTACCTATACTTAGCCACAGAATGCAATATTTTCACAAAAAAAATTCAGGTAGCCACACACAATCCTGGTCATGATGAATGCGGAGAACACATTTTGCCTGTAAATGTAATACTCCAGACCTAGCATATCTAGATTTTGTAGGCTGGATAAGAGATGTGAGGGAGCATGGCCTACAGAGCAGGAAAACGAAAAATGCTACCCATCTTTGCCTCTCCGATACTCACCAGTCGGCCATGAAGGCGGGACATGACCAAAGCACGGGACGGGCCAACTGATGGAGAGACGTAGCCTCGGTCTGTAAACTGGCAAAAACAGAGAGAAATTCATGAGATATTCAAATTCAGACTACAGACCAAATTCAATTTGTTTGCTTACTTGATTTGTACAGGCCTCATCTCATCTTATAAGGTAAAGATAAAGGTTCCCCTCGCAAATAAGTGCTAGTCGTTTCCAGCTCTAGGGGGCGGTGCTCATCTCTGTTACAAAGCCGAAGAGCCAGCACTGTCCGAAGACGTCTCTGTGGTCATGTGGCCGGCATGATTAAATGCCGAAGGCGCACGGAACGCTGATACCTTCCCACCAAAGTGGTCCCTATTTTTCTACTTGCATTCTTACATGCTTTCGAACTGCTAGGTTGGCAGAAGCTGGGACAAGTAACAGAAGCTCACTTCATTACGTGGTGCTAGGGATTTGAACCGCTGAACTGCGGACCTTTCTGATCGACAAGCTCAGTCAAGCCACTGAGCCACCACAGCATCAAAAATAAAAATGAATTAGTAAAATAAACATACAAACAAATTGAACCAGCAGTAGAAACATGGGAAACAGAAAAAATAACCAGAATGAATGGCACGGTCAATAATATACATCATGCAATCCAACCATTGGAAAAATTCTCCACAATCACCAGACCTCTCCCAAGAGTGATGGCAAAACCATTGACAAGCGTAGGAAATCTGGAGCCAAGGCTGCTCAAATGAACACAGATTTATTGAATGTTAACACTCTCTACAACAGGGGTCCCCAACCCCCCCAGGTCACGGTCCACCTCTGAGCCTTGAGCCATTTGGAACTGGACCACGGAAGTGACATGCGAGTGGGCACTTCCCAACTTGCGCAAACAGTGGGAGAACATTTGCAGGTGCACTCCAGAGTATGCAGGTGCACTCCACTCCACAGCAGGTGCCTGTGCCTGCTGCTTGCACAAATGAAGCTGCCCATACGTGCGCAAAATCATTCTGTCTCCGTCCCCCACTGGTCAACAAAGCCGAAAAGGTTGGCGAACTCTTGCTCTACAAAAATCTGCACTACTAATGGTCAAAGTGAATTGGCGGTAGAAAAAGAGTCAATGGAATTCAAGGTGGACTGGATTTCTTGTGGGTGCAAAGGAATGTAAGGCTGATGACATGCTTGACCCCTCCCTTGATGGCTCAGCCTGGTCACCTCCTACAATCACATCTTCAAAGTGTTCCAAAAGTCCAGGCGGATCATGGGTAGCTTAAGCTCAGGAAGAACAATATTCCAATGAGATTGCTGTGCTTACTGAAGCCAAAACTATCACTTACTCTGTTTTGTTGTGGTCTCCCTATTGAGGGGACTAAGCCATCTTCACCCACAGGCCGGACTCTATGGAGATGAGGACTTTGAGCGTAGCGCCTGGCATAGGAGTCTTCAGAAGTAGGGAACACATCATACCGGTCTGCAGGAGTCAGAGAGTGGCCTTTGTGGGCTGGTGACACAACAGCATAAGGGTTATTGGGAAGGCATTTGTTAGGGGCAATGTCCACCCTCCCCATGGGAATGTTGGCATGCAGAGTCCTTGGAGAGCTCATGATAGAGAGGTCATCACAGGAGGCAGCCTGTGCAACTACAGATCGCGGAGGGCTCCGATGGGCATCATGGGGGCTCCGATGGGCATCATGAGGGCTCCGATGGGCATCATGCATATCCGATGGGTGAGCCTGTGGCAACTTTGGGGACTCGGCTGGGGCTACTGGGAGGGAATAAGCACGGGAGGAACGCAGTGAAAACACAGGGGAAGGCTGAGATATCCGAGATGGAGAAGGAGGAGGTGGACTCTCAGATGAAGGCGGTAGTGGGGTCCGTGGCCGGGAAGAGAACTTAGTGCAACTAATCGGAGAGGGACATCCATGTGTCTGGGACGACAGGGAGCTGCCAACAGAAGATGAAAGAGAAGATAAAGTCAATCATGGCAATCCTTAAGCCCTGTTCCAACAGGGCTTTGGAGAGCCAAAGTCTGTACAGTCATCCACTACTACATCCTTCCCACTCTTTACAGTAGAGGTGTCCAACCTTGGCAACTTTAAGACTTGTGGACTTCAACTCCCAGGATTCCCCATCCAGCCATACTGGCTGAGGAATTCTGGGAGTTGAAGTCCACAGGTCTTAAAGTTACCAAGGTTAGACATCCCTCCTCTACAGCATCCACAGCAATTAAACTGGTTTTACTTCTCCTTACCTCAATTCTGGCTGCTCTTTCTTTTCAAGGCAGTAGCTCCCATTGAGCGAACTGGATAAAGAAGCCCTCTTAAGGCAAGGAGATCCTGTCTGGATGTCAGGCAGGTGGAGGCTCTCAGACGAGGAGGCCCGGGCCTCCTGGATCTCTGAGAGATGGGCAACTTCTAGTGACTCAGTGCTTTTGGCACAATCGCCCTGTGGGAGCCGAATGTCCTCAAAGCTGGTGTGGGCAGACACTGAGTGGCTGTGGAGACCCCCCTGGTTGCTGAGGTAGAGCAGAACAGGAAATTTTTTATTTCAATTATTTATTTATTTTTTAACTCACCTTTATTATTTTTACAAATAACTCAAAGTGGCGAACATATTCCATGCACCGTCCTTCTTCTATTTTCCTCAAAATAAAAACCCTATGAGGTGCATTAGGCTGAGAGCGAGTGGCTGGCCCAACATCACCCAGCCAACTTTCATGCCTAAGGCAGGACTAGAATTCACAGCCTCCCAGTAATTGGCCAAAGTCACCCAGTTGGTTTTCATGCCTAAGGCAGAACTAGAACTCACAGACTCGTGGTTTCTAGTCCTGTGCCTTAACCACCAAACCAATAAATCCAAGTGACAGTTCCTGGTCTCCATAACATTGCCCATTATTCCCAGGGCAAAATCTGGTTCCTCCCCCTTCCATCAAATGCTGCTCTGTCCAACTGATTTTTCCACCAAGATTTTTCCTAGTTCTTCCTCAAGGATGACTAGTCTTTTTCAGAAAATTCAGTTCTTGTGCTCTTCCACTATACTTTTTTCCTGACCAATTCTTACTTTAATAGTTTGCGCTCTCTTTTCAAGGGATTATTCTTTCCAGAACTTTCTACGATGCCCCAACTCCTCAGACATGTGTGACTACACAAAATTGGCAATGCACCCACAACAGGGTTGTGTGTCTTTCCCCATACCCAGCCCTTACAGGTTTCCACAGTTGCACTCAGCAGCAGCTGACTGGTTCATGGCCCTGATCCAGCTATTCATATCCAACTGGGTGTCTGCACTGAAATAGTAAGTCCGCATGCCTGGATGTTCAGCCTATGGGG
The DNA here is from genome assembly GCA_009733165.1 of Naja naja. Taxonomy (NCBI): domain Eukaryota; kingdom Metazoa; phylum Chordata; class Lepidosauria; order Squamata; family Elapidae; genus Naja; species Naja naja. The sequence goes on along the minus strand of SOZL01001649.1, from coordinate 27,695 downwards.
AAAAGAAGCAAAGGGAAAGAAATTCCTTGTAATAGTTGGAGCCTCCTCAAGGGGGCAGAAGATACACTTAGAACACCAGCAGAAAAGGAGAGAGTTGGAATTGTTGATTTCCTATACCACTCCTGCCAAATAACGTTACTCTGCTTTATGGTGGCTGGGCAGTTGCTCATTTCTTTTTGTGGGATGCTTCAAGATACTCTGTAGCAGTATTGCCTACCGTCCCTGTCTTACTGTCCCCATTTATCTGTATTTACTTCCCTCGTTCTTGTTTATGTTCATACATACTTGTTATCTTGTACATGTTTGACAAGCAAATAAATAAATAAATAAGATATGTGGACTTCAACTCCCAAAATTCCCTAGCATGGCTGGTTGGGGAATTCTGGGAGCTGAAGTCCACATATCTTCAAGCTGCCAAGACTGAGAAGCACTGCTGTGTAGGATGGTTGCATGACTGCCTTAGAAGGAGGCACCACGTGGCTATTTCACAATCCATCCTTCTGAAGACACCCATTAGAAAAAACTAATATACTAACAAAGCATTCTGGGCAGCCTCTTGTCTGAAATGCAGTGAAGGACAATGAGAGGGCTTGCACTCAATTGGTCCCTATCTGCCATCCAATGTGGCTGTTGCACTGCCCTAGAGGTAACATAGGAGCTTCTGTAAGCAATTCTAAAACTTTGCCAAGAATGCTGCAGGGATTTGTCCTGGCTGTCACCAGGAGTCAACACTAACTCAGACACACACACACACACACACACAGCAGTCCTGCATTAGATTTGGTACAATTTGTACATCTTCCAATCTATGCATCTCTTGGTATTGAGCAGCAGGTTCAACTAGAAGGCCTCCTATTATTCTGTGTTTTGTGTTCCTCTGCCTGAAAGTCTCTGTAAATCAACTGCTAGCAGGCAGAGCAAGAAATCCTAGTTGATGCAGCTTTTAACCTAGCTTAAGTGAAGCTTCTTTCTAGAAACTGGACGCACAAATGGCTTTGAGTTCCTTGATGAGGAGAAAAAAAAAGCAGGCTCAAAGATTCTGAATCAATATACATCATACAGGTAGTCCTCAACTTACAACTACAATTGAGCCTGGAACCTTGGTTATAAGTCATTGTGGTCATTAAATAGGTCACCAAATGACTTGATTTTATGACCATTTTTATGATGATTCGTAAAGCGAGTCACCACAAATGGCACAGTCATTAGGCAAACCCCATGGTCGTTAACCAAATCCAACATATCCAATGGGTGGCTTTTGCCATTTTCTGCTGAAAAACGTGAGCCCACTGCCAATCACCCAAAATGCAATCAGTTGACTGGGGGAGAAGGGCAATAGCGTTTGTAACTAAGGATAGGTCCTAAGTAGCTTTTTCAAAGTGTCATAATTTTGCATTGTCATTAAGCAACCAGTC
>SOZL01001649.1:0-25280 GCA_009733165.1 Naja naja | reverse complement strand
TTCTTCCCTGCAGTGTGAGTGCAGGGAATCATTCAGGATTTTTATACCGCAAGTCACTATGGTGGCAGCACAGTGACTTGTTTATTTGACTCTAACTGTCGGCAGCTGTGAGAGGTTGCCGATTGCGGATTATTTCCTGATTTTCATTCAGTCCGTTCTCTATTGTATTTTCATCTCTACAATTTTACCATCTAACCAGCTGCCCCTGTCCTGCCTAAGATGTACATGTCATGCCGCCTACTCTCCAGCAGACTTATGGGCCCTCCAGACGGTTCCCCAGTCTGTGGAATGGCCCTGCACTTTATCAAGAGCTTTCCTTAATGACGGATCTTGGGATCCCGAGAGGTGGCATGCTGCAGTAAATGGGCCAAATTCCAAATTTTAGGAGGAGGGGGAAACTTTTTAAAATTTTTAACTAACTGTCTTAAGGGGTTAGGGAGGAGGGTTGATGGGTCTTTTGCAGCCCGGTTCGTGGTGGAGGGGGGCGGAGGTTGGGGGCTTGTGGGGCTCCGGGGTCTGAGATGGGGGCTGCGATTCCCAGGGTGGTTGGGTTGGCAGCAGGACGTCGTGGCATGGGGTCATATTATGTGTCGGGAGCGCGCGCCCACCAACTCCGTGCAGTCGCTCGCTCCGACCCTGTGACCTCCTCCCTAGGGAGTTCGGGAATTGGGACCCCTGGGCTCAGACTGGTGTATTTTAATGCCAGGTCCGTGGCCAATAAATCGTCCTCCTCCGTGAAATCATTGAGGAGGAGGCTGCGGCCTGGCTTGCATCACCGAGACCTGGTTGGGCCCGGAGGAGGTGTCCCTCTGGTTGAATTATGCCCCCAGGTTTCGAGTTTTGCACCGGCGCGGGCCCAGGGTAGGGGTGGTGGGGTGGCTGTGGTTATTAGGGAGACCTTATTTCCAAGGGAGGTCACTATCCCAGAGACAGGCGGGAGTGAGACCCTCCTCCTGAAGTGGGGGCCAAATGGTCAGGTGGGTTTGCTGCTTACATACCTTTCCCCCAGCTGTGTGACAGCAGCCCTGCCTGGGCTCCTGGACGTCCTCTCGGGGGTGGCGGTGGAGATCCCAGGCCTTATAGTCCTGGGGGACTTTAACCTGCCTTCCCTGGGGGGTGCGTCGGGATTGGCCCAGGAATTCATGGCTTCCATGGAAGCCATGGGCCTGACCCAATTAATTCATGGCCCCACACATGAGGGGGGGAACACTCTCGACCTTGTTTTTGTCTCTGAGTGGTGGCATAGTGACAGAGGGCAGACCACTTTTACGTCTTTGCCCGTTCCATGGTCTGATCACTATCTCCTACGGCTGGTCTTCCAACAAGCCGCCCCCCACTGCTGGGATGAGGAGCCACGTAGGTGGTTCCGCCCCAGGCGCCTTATGGACCCGGAGCGGTTCCAGACGGAGCTGGGGCCTCTTCCCTCTTCCCTGACTCACGGCTCTGCCGAGGATCTGGCGACCGCCTGGCAACGGGCTGCGTCGGAAGCCCTCGACAGGGTTGTCCCCATGCGACCCTTACACGCCGTGGATCCCGAATGGCTCCCTGGTATTCAGAGGAGCTCGGGAGATGAAACGCCGTCGAAGGGGCTTAGAGAGCAGGTGGAGGGCCACCCGCTCCCAGGTCGATCGAGCCCAGTTAAGAGCCCACATTAGGACTTACCTGGGAGCGATGAGAGCGGCGAGAATGTCTTATCTCTCCGCCCTCATAGCGTCCGCAGATAACCGCCCAGCCGCCCTGTTCCGGGTCACACGTTCCCTTCTTCGTCCAGAGGAGGGGCCGGACCCGCGCGGGAAGGGCTGAGGAATTTGGGCAATATCTGTCGGATAAGATCGCTCGGATTCGGAGCGGGTTGTCCTCTGATTTGCAGGGGTTAGAGGAGCGGGATACGGGGAGTCTGGCCATTACGTTTTGGGATGAGTTCGATCCTGTTTCCGAGGATGAAGTGGACGGGATTATGCGGCGCCTGAGTTCCACCACATGTTTGTTGGACCCGTGCCCCTCCTGGTTGGCTTATGCCGCCAGGGAGGTCACCTGCAGTTGGATCCGGGCAGTTGTCAACGCTTCTTTGAGGGAGGGTGTCTTTCCCTCCGCCTTGAAGGTGGTGAGGCCCCTCCTGAAGAAGCCTGCCCTGGATCCGACCGTGTTAGACAACTTTCGTCCAGTCTCCAACCTTCGCTTCTTGGCGAAGGTTGTTGAGAGTGTGGTGGCCCGGCAATTTCCGCTTTTCCTGGAGGAAACGGACTACCTCGATCCGTACCAATCGGGCTTCCGGCCTGGTTTCAGCACGGAGACAGCATTGGTCGCACTGTTGGATGATCTCTGGAGGGCCCGGGACAGGGGTTGTTCCTCTGTCCTGGTCCTATTAGACCTCTCAGCGCTTTCGATACCATCGACCATGGTATCCTTTTGCACGCCTTGTGGGGTTGGGGGTGGGGGCACTGTTCTTCGGTGGCTCTCCTCCTACCTCACGGGGTGGTCGCAATCGGTGTTGGCAGGGGAGCAGAGGTCGTCCCCAAGGGTGCTCACTTGTGGGGTCCCTCAGGGGTCGGTCCTCTCCCCCCTCTTATTTAACATTTACATGAAACCGCTGGGTGAGATCATCCGTGGTTTTGGGGTGAGGTATCATCAATATGCGGATGATACTCAACTGTATATCTCCACCCCAAACCAGATCAGTGATGCCCTCTCCGTGATGACTCACTGTCTGGATGCGGTACGAATCTGGATGGACGGCAACATGCTTCGACTCAACCCGGCCAAGACTGAGTGGTTGTACATACCGGCATCCGTTCCAGTTTAGAATGTCCATCGTTGACCATAGGGGAGTGGTGTTGCCCCCTGTGGATAGGGCGAGAAACCTGGGGGTCCTCCTGGATGCACGGCTCGGTTGGAGGAGCAGGTGGGAGCCGTCGCCAGGGGGCCTTTGCCCAGGTTCGGCTGGTTCGCCAGCTTCGCCCGTTCCTGGACCGGGATGCCCTGCGTACGGTCACTCATGCCCTTGTTACCTCGCGACTCGACTATTGCAACGCTCTCTATTTAGGACTGCCCTTGCATACCATCCGGAGACTGCAGCTGGTGCAAAATGCGGCGGCGCAGGCGGTGATGGGAGTTTCCCAGTTCTCCCATGTTAGCCCCCTCCTACGCTGCCTGCATTGGTTGCCGGTTGCTCTCCGGGTGAGATTCAAGGTTTTAACTTTAACATACAAAGTCCTACATGACATGGGTCCTTATTATTTAAGGGAGAGGCTGCTGCCGACATCGAATACTAACCGCCCTGTACGAAGTCACAGACAGGGACTCCTTGGGGTCCCATCAGCCGGGCAATGCCGCTGGCGGTCCCCGACGACGTGCCTACTCTGTCGCGGTCCCTGAACTCTGGAACCAACTTCCCTGGGGCTCCGCTTGGCCCCTGACCTCCGCACCTTCCGCCATGATTTGAAGACCTGGTTATTTGACCAAGCCGGGCTGTGACTCAGGGGTGGGGTGTCTTAGATTTTGTGGTTTTTAAGTTTGTATTAATTGGGACCATTAATTTAATTCTTTTTTAAATATTTATTGTGTTTGTTTTATTGTAAGCCACCCCGAGTCTTCGGAGATGGGGCGGCATATAAGTCCCATTAATAAATAAATAAATAAATAAATATTATTTAGACTTTGGATAAAGTGCAAAGAAGAGTAACTATGATGATTAAAGGCTTGGAGACAAAAACATATGAAGAATGGTTACAAGAATTGGGTAGTCCAGAAAAAAGAAAGATTAGGGGAGACATGATAACAGTATTCCAGTAATTGAGGGGTATTTACGAGAACGACTCCTGCCAGCATCGAATACCAACCGCCCTGTATGAGCGCCATTGCGGGGGCTCCTCGGGTGCCGTCTGTGACTCAATGTCGCTTGGCAGCGACCCAGGGGAGGGCCTATTTTGTGGCGGCTCCCACTCTATGGAATCATCTTCCACCAGAGCTCCGGCTGGCCCCCGATCTCCGCACCTTCCACCATGATTTAAAGACCTAGTTATTTGCTCAGTCCGGGCTGTGCTGACCTCCTGGGGGCGGGGTTCGACTGTTTTAACTTTGGGGTGTTAAATTCTATTTGACTTGTATCTTGTTTAATTCACTTTTTAGGTAATTTATTTATTGTTGTGTTTTAGCTGTGAGCTGCCCTGAGTCCTTTCGGAGAGGGGGCAGCATACAAGTCAAATAAATAAATAAATAAATAAATAAATAAATAAATAAATAAATAAATACTAGAGGAGGGGTAAACTTATTTTTCCAAAGCACCAGAAGGCCAGGCAAGAAACAATGGATGAGAACTAATCAAAGAGAGATGCAAGCTGGAATTAAGGAGAAACTTCCTAACAGTGAGGACAATCAACTAATGGAAAAGTTTGCCTTCAGAAGTTGTAGGTGCTTCATCTCTGGAAGTTGTTAAGATTGAACCTGTCTGAAATGGTCTCCTGCTTGAGTAGGGGTTTGGACTAGAAGACCTTCAAAGTCCCTTTCAGTTCTAGTCTATTATTATTATAGCTCATATAAAATTGGATTTCTTGTTTGCGGAGGGAAGAGCTGCAGCTAACAAGGAGTTCGGGGCCTGAAGAATATAAAGGTTATTTCATCATCTGTGTGTGGATTTATTTACCAACATTTTGTCCTGCCTTTTTTTCCCAACAACTCACCGTAGCTGCTCCTGGACAAATATTCCTCCCCTTACAACAGTTCATTTAGTGACCCTTCAAAGTTACAACGGCACTGAAAAAAGGGACATGACCATTTTTCACTTGGCCATTGCAGCATCCTCATGGTCACATGATCAAAATTCAGATACCTGGCAATTGACTCATATTTATGACAGTTGCAGTGTCCCGGGGTCATATCACGTTTTGATACCTTTTTACAAGCAAAGTCAATGGGGAAGCCAGATGCATATAACAATTACGTTACTAACTTAACAACTGCAGTGATTCACTTAACAATTGTGGCAAGAAAGGTCATAAAATGGGGCAAAATTCACTTAACAAATGTTTCACATAGCAGCAGCAGCAGCAAAAATTTTGGGCTCAAATGCGATCGTAAGTCGAGGACTACCTATACTGTAATTCTTTCCTGCTTCCGCATTTAATCAGGAAGCTACAGTAGGCAAATGGACAATGGGCATTTTTGAAAGAATGCAATTCTCTTGCTGTTTTTTTTAACTTGGTGCTGTACCAAAATAGCAAAGAAAACAGTAAACAGGGAGTCAAAAGGTCTACAACTAGAACTACAAATAGAAAAGACTATAACTTGGTCTTCCTACCTTTGATATTTTACATGAGACAAAAAACATCTTAGTCTTGTTCAAATGCACACAAATAAATCTGCAATAAGAATAGAAGCAAAGTAAAGAAAACACTTTTATTATAAATCTTTTTTTTTTCAAAATTCTTTCCTGTTTGGTAAGCAAGACAGGAAATAAAGAGTATTTTGGAGGGGAGAGATAAATTTTATACAAACTATGCCACTATGGCAACTTTAATATGTGTTAATTTTAAGCATGACTGGCTAAGGAATTCTGGGAGTTTAAGTCCACACATCTTAAAAGTTGCTATGGTTGTATTATGCATACACAAACGCAATCATAAACACACACACACACAAACACTAATCTGCATGTTGTAATAAAGTGCAGCAAGAAAAGGACACGTGGAGTTCATATGGTTTTCTTGCATAATAGACTCTGACTACTTTCATTTATAAAATAGAAAGTATGGCTGCTCAGCTTTAAAACTTATTGTTAACAACCTGTTTGAGCAGTTCACTACTACTGTGCTACTGTATCCTTGATATTAAATGTCACATCTTCTAGAAATACATCATTTTACATTCTTCTGGTTTACCTCTGCAAAACAAGCCAAATTCACAGTCTATGTATCAGTCATCTCCAACTTATGAATGAAGGCAAATATACATGTCCTGGGATAATGTTGCAAGATCCAAACTGGACTGGTCACCAGGACCAGGTTTTATTTTCTGAACTTTTGGAGTTGTGCTGGAGCCCATCCTCAGGAAACCTCTCTCTCAACTCAATGACATTCTGGTGAGAGAGTTCTCTGAGGGTGTGCTCCGGCATGAATACCAAAGCTCAGAAGCGTAAACCTGTGGTCTAGATCAGTGGTTCTTAACCTGGGCGATATTGCCCCCCAAGGGGCGATTTTGTTTTTCAGGGGGGCGATGGAAAGAAAAGGGCGATGTGGGGTGAAGGAATGGAAGGGGGGCGATATGGGGGCGATGGAGCGAGATATATTGGGAGAGAGAGAGAGAGGGAGAGATCTATATTGGTAGATAGGTAGGTAGACAAAAAGACAGACAGGTAGGTAGATAGATAGGCAGGAAGGCAGGCAGGCAAACAGACAGACCTTTTGGGTGGATGGATGGACAGGCGCCAGTTCAGGTGCGGTACAACAGTCAATAGGGTGAGCCTGCAGGGCCGGCGCCTCGAACGCCCCCCTGCCACCTCTTAGCATCCCCAAGGGGGGTGGCAGAGGGGTGCTAAGAGGCGACGGGGTTGTCCAAGGTGCCGGCCGGCCCTGCAGGTTCACCCATTGACTAGCACTGCTCCGGAGCTGGCGCCTCCAATGCGGAAGCAGTGGCATGTTAGGTGCCACCGTGGCTGCGTTCGACACGCCACCCCCCTGCCGCCTCTTAGCGCCCCTCTGCTGGCCCCCTTGGGGACGCTAAGAGGTGGCAGGGGGGCGGTTATGTTGGGGAGGGGCGATGACAACTTCCTCTGGGGGGGCGATTCTTTCAAAAAGGTTAAGAACCACTGGTCTAGATTGTCTCTTTCTCCACATAGTTTTTTAGAAATATATTGAACATCAATTTCTGTCAACTCCAGGTGGCCAGAGATGATGAAAGTTGATGGCCAGCAGATGTGGAAATGAGGATAAAGAGATATGAATTAAACCATTAGTATATTCATATATGAACCTGATAGGAAAACTGTCTATATCATGCCGCATCACATTGATGTCACGTGATGTATCGCAACGTTTTCCCCCTTCGTGGAGCTGGGGTGGGCATGGCTTGCATGTGATGCATCCAGCCCGCGGGTCACCAGTTTGACACCCCTGGACTCTCTATTATAGAGGGGAAATGTTATGAAGATGGAACCCAAACATTTCGGGTTCCTTCTGAAACAATTAAAACATGCCATTTGTAATCTGTTGCTGTTGCACCTGCTGCTGCTGTTAAATTGTTCAGGCACTTCTGATTCTTTGTGACAAAACATACCACATTTTGCCAGGATTATTTGTCAGTTACTGCTTATTTAGATTCTTGTGAATCTGATGTTCGTGCGATCAGTGTTAATATCTAGTCATCTGTTCTTCTCTGGGCCTCTTTTCAGTTACCTCCTAGAATGGGGTCTTTTCTATTGACTCTTGCTTTTATTTTATTTTTTGCACTATATAGGCTTAAAAAAAGTAAGTTTTAGTTTCATTGCCAGTGGTTCCAGTAACCAATCTGGTTTATTTCACCTACTATTGAATTATTTTATCTTCTTGCAGTCATAAATATTCTCAGAATTTTTCTCCAATACTACAATCCAAAGGTATCACTTTTTCTTCATTCAGCCTTTCTGATGGTCCAGGTTTCACTGTTCTATGTTTCCACTAAAAAAATAATTGCATTGACAAAACATTATTTATTCTACTGTCAGCATGATGTCTCTGCATTATACAGGTAGTACTTGACTTACAGCCATTTGTTTAGTGATCATTCGAAGTTACAACGGCACTGAAAAAAGTGATATGACTATTTTTCACATGACTGTTGCGGCATCCCTATGATCACATGATCAAAATTTGGACACTTGGCATCATATTTATGATGGTTGCAGTGTCCCGGGATCATATGATCATCTTTTGCAACTTTCCGACAAGCAAAGTCAGTGGGGAAGCCAGATTCACTTAACAACCATGTCACTAACTTAAGAACTGCAGTAATTCACTTAATAACTGTGTCAAGAAAAGTCATAAAAATGGGGCAAAACTCATTTAACAATTACATTGCTTCGCAACAGAAATTTTGGTTTCAGTTATGATCATAAACTGAGGACCAGTCATAATGATTAAATCTAGAAATATTAAGATAAAGTTACTTCTTCCACTTCTTTTTACCTATTTGGATTAGATTGGTATTGTTTGCTAACATAATTTTAGATTTTAACGTCTCAGTAGCAGACTAACCATTTTATTCTCATATTCCACAAGATGATTTCTTAAGCTTTCCTTGCTTCCAGCCATCAAAGAGTATAATCAGCATATCTAAGTTGTTGATATGGTATTTTGTCTAGCAGTTTTAATCCCAATTTCTGTGTATTTTATCGAATCTCAAAAGACTCTAGGCTAGGTGTGTCCAACCTGTCACCCATGGACTGCATGCAGCCCCAAACAGTGATTTATGTACCTTAACTATACTATATGCTTTACATGCGATCCAAGACAATTCTTCTATACTCAGTGTGGCCCAGGCAAGCCAAAAGGTTGGCACATAACAATTTCATCATAAAAGAAAAAGAAGAAAAATAAATAACACAAGGAATACCAAAAAAAGTCAAAAGATAAAAACTGCAAAACAACCCAAAAATATTTTTATCTTTCCTCTGCTTCCATAGTCTCTAACTTATTAGAGATTTTACCTTGCATAATTTTTTAAACCAACACTTCCCCCAAAAAACTTAGAGATTAATGGTTTTTTTGCTGATGATTGAAAATTAAAATCAGCCCAAATAGGTAAAAGGAGTAGATCTCTCTAATGCTAGCTGCATTATTACTAGTACGTGATCGGATACCTGTACAGGTATGATAATTGTTACTGTAATTTGCATTAGTACAAATTAGTCAAGTGTAGTTTATTCTTAATAGGATGTATGATTATTTGAATAATATGTAAATTCATCTGAGTGGGAATTCCTAACGTCTAACACATTTTTATTATGAATAGTTTTCAACAAAGGTTTATAAAACAAATAATACTTGTTTAATGTTTCTGCCACCTTATGGTACATTCCTTCCCCTGATGATCCATTCTTGTTGATTTACCCGAAATTCTTCAAAACTTGGTTACAGGTGGTCCTTGATTTATGACCCACAACTGAGCCCAACATTTCTGATGTATAAGCAGGTGTTAAATGAATTTATTTTGCAGTGGTGGGATTCAATTGTTTTTACTACCGGTTCTGTGGGCGTGGCTTGGTGGGCATGGCTTGGTGGGCATGGCAGGAGAAGGATACTGCAAAATCCCCATTCCCTCACCACCCCACTAACCTGCTTTCCAGCTCCGTTCTGCTGTGCAGGACAACCAAAGAAGACCCAGTCGATCAGCTGGATTTGGGTGGCAGAGAATAGATGAGGTTGGCGGGGCCAGTCAGAGGGGGCATTTGCAGGTTCTCCGAATTACTTAAAAACTCCGCTATAGATTCTCCAGAACTGTCAGAACCTGCTGAATACCACCTCTGTTCTTTTGCCTCATTTTATGATTTTTTTGCGCTACAGTTGTTAAGCCACTCACTGCACTTGTTAAGTGAATCATGCGGTTGTGAGCAGGGCTGGGATTCAAATTTTTTAAGAACCGGTTCTGTGGGTGTGGCTTAGTTGGTGGGCGTGGCTTGGTGGTCATGTGACTGGGTGGACATGGCTTGGTGGTCATGTTATTGACTGGGCACGGACAACTCAATATCACTCACACCGAGGCACGCATCTCCTTGCCTCATAGTCTCATGACTATGGAGATGCTGCAACAGTCGTAAGTGTGAAAAATGGTCATAGGTCACTTTTTTCAGTGCCATTGTAACTTTGAATGATCACTCCACACAAGCAAAGTACCAGCAAAGGAAGGGAAAAAAAACTCCAGAGAAGTTCCTGAGACAGGAAGTCTAGTCCTGCCAAGAATGTAATAAGGGTTAACAGAGAGGCAGTAAGCAACACCAGAATGTTTCCTTCCTGCCTTCCTTACAGGATTAGGCCAGTAATTTCTTCTAACAACGGGTTCTCCAAACTGCTTAGAATGTTAACAACCGGTTCTAGCCAATAGATGCGAACTGGTAGAATCCCACCCCTGGTTGTGAGTCTGCCTTCCCCAATTGACTTTGCTTGCTTTCACCAAAATCCCAGCAGCAATGTAGACTTAGGGACATAAAGTACGGATAGTCCTTGACTTACAACGGTTCATTCAGTGACTGCTTGATATTACAATGGCACTGAAAAAAGGGACTTATGATTGTTTTTCACACTTACAACCTTTGCGGCATCCCCATGATTTAATCCCCATGATCAAAATTCAGGCCCTTGGCGACTGACTCACATTTATGACGGTTGCAGTTTCCCAGAGTCACATTATCCCCTTTTGCGACTTTCTGACAAGTAAAGTCAAGGGGAAGCTAGTTCACTTAACAATCATGTTACTAACTGAACAACTGTAGTAATTCACTTAACAACTGTGGCAAGGAAGGTCATAAAATGAGGCAAAGTTCACTTAACAAATGTCTCTTAGCAACAGAAATTTTGGGCTCAATTGTGGTCATAAGTACCTGTATTGCCAAGTTTCATTTCTTAATCACTTTAGGAAACTGTTATTCATTGCTTTTCAACTATTAAGACAATAACTTTTATAACATGCACTGGCTGAGATTCCTTTAAACCTTAGTGAATTAAAAAAAAACATTTATGGACCTCTTTTGGGATAAACAAAAAAAAAGATGATTAAAATATTGATTTTGGAAATTTACATTTGGACTAAGGATCCAGATGGAATTTTGAAATTAATCAGAAAATTTTTTTAAAGGCTCTTTTTTTCTAGGAACATGCTTTTGCTTTAAACTATTAAAAAACATGGTAAAATGAGAATTTGAAAATCAGACAATACAGGGAACTAGCAGAAACTAAAGATTACAATTAGAGGAAAAGTGCACTTAAATTGGACTTACCAACACAAAATGGAGCAAAATATTTTAACATTGGATGTATTGTAAAATATTGGTGAGCAATGGAAATTAATCTTATAAGTGTCTACCATTGTTGGTAGACTATTTTTAAAATAGATTATTGAAGAGGACCATGTTTTTTTGGACAAGACTGAGACGAATCTGTATGTGGGTTTAAAAATGGATTTAAGAAGAAGAATGATATGGAGAAAGGTTAGGCTGGATATACCAGAAGATGTTTTAATAATGAAAAATAAGTCGCTTTTTCTCTCAGCCCAGCTTACTCAGTCCACTTCACAAGGTTGCTGTTATTGTGGAAGAATATAGGGGGAGGAAAAACTATAAAGTAATAAAGACAGACTTAAATAAATAAATAAATATTCAAATGGCAAATCAAAAGAAGGACTTTGTTCTATATTGGACATACAAAAGACATCTGTTAAAGTTCTGAAAGATTTTATTAGACAGGACAAAGAAAATTAAAACAAGTTCTAGGACATTATTTGAAGGGATTAAAGATAAACATTTTTAAAAGTAAAAGGAAGAAATATGGTTTTAGTGTATTTAATCAAAGTTAAAATAGATATGATTTTATTTCTAGTAATTCTTAATGGACTTTTGCTGGCTGAATGACAAGATTTTAAGGATCTATTTATAGGTGAGAGATAAAATATGGGATGAAAAGACTATTTATTGTATTTTAAGAGAAGGTGGTAAGGTATTAAAATTGTTTATACTTGTCATGATGAAGAGGTGATTAATTCTGTACTTATTTTTTCCTTCTTCTTTGCTATATGCAAAAGAGCAATACTTCTCCTTACTTATTTGCCTTCTTTCTAAAATAATTCTGTCTGCCATCATTGGATTCAGAAATACGATTAACATATTCCTAGATTCCTTCATTCTTGTAAAGCCAAGATTATGAGCTCTAAATACTTGGCATTCCTAGCAAGCAATTAAAGCTCAGGAAATAAGTAAGCCTTGCCCACACAAATTATTCTTATTACTATTCTTTGCTTTTTTTTAACCCCCCTGACCCTCAGTTACTCCTTCAGCTGCAATCCTTTAAATATAAACACCAAAGTTCTGATGTGTTTAATGTCTTTTAGGATTTTAAAAATATTAAAGGCATTTTGTCTATACTAAGAGCATGCAAAAACACGCAGTGTGTCATCCAAATAACATGGATAATATACTTGCCTCAAGTCATGACATGAAATGATGCAAAAGTGCCTAATAGGTATAATTTGCACAATTATCTCATGCCACATGTGTCCATTTCAGCACCCTCATGGTTTGTAAAGACCTTTATATCCTGCAGTCTTCCCTTCTCCAGGTTAAATGTACACAATGCCTCCAATGTTTCCTTGTAAGTTTTTCCTTAAACATTCTTTCCCTACTTCAGTTTCTCTGTGTTCATCCTAAAATGCAGGGTCCAGATCCTATAATCTTCTGGGTAGGATCTGATCAAGACAGAACAGAGAGAATTAATTAATTATTCTATATCCACAATGGTGAACCTATGGCACTTGTGCCACAGGTGGCACACAGAGCCATTTGTGCCGGCACGCAAGCCACAGGCAAACCTACCTCACTAATGCCTCACAGCTGATTTTCGGCTGGTTTGAGGCCTTTTTCGGCCTTCCAGAGGCTTGAAAAAAGCCTTTGCAGGCTGAATAGGCCCATTTTGTCACTTCCTGTTAATACCAGAAGTGATGAAACGGACCTATTCAGCCAGCAGAGGCTTTTTTCAAGCCTCTGGGAGGCCAAAAAAAGGCCTCAAACCAGCCGAAAATCAGCTGTGAAGTGCAGTGCAGGTAAGGGGGGCAGCGGATTGCGCGACACAAGGGCGGTGCGATTGCCTTCTGGATGCTGGCACACAAGCGCACGAGTGCCAGCGCACACACAATTTTTGGCACAGGAGCCCAAAAAGGTTAGCCACCACTGTTCTATACCATAATTGAACCCAAAATTGCTGTTGCTAAATGAGATATTTGTTGAGTGAGTTTTGCCCCATTTTACAACTTTTCTTGCCTCAGTTGTTAAGTGAATCACTGCAGTTAATAAGTTATTGATCTGATTATTAATGAATCTGGTTTCCCCATTGACTTTGCTTGCCCGAAGGTGGCAAAAATGTGATCCTATGACCCTAGGACACAGCAACCCTTGTAAATATGAATTAGTTGCCAAGCATCTTTTTTAAAAAAATTCATATTTATATGCCACCCTTCTCCGGAGACTCAGGGCGACTTACAATTTTTGGAGCGCAACCCAATGCGCTCAGCAATAGCCTTCATTCCATTGTATATGCCTGCTTATTACTAAGTGGCATTTTTACAAAGTCAGCTTATTGCCCCCCACAATCTTGGGTCCTCAATTTACCTACCCCGAGAGGATGGAAGGCTGAGTCAACCTTGAGCCTAGTGGGATTCGACCCTGCACTAATTGCAGGCAGCTGGAATTAAGTGCTAGGCATTTAACAGCCTGCACCACCAAGGCTCTTGAATTCAAGAATCTTGAATTTTGATCGCACGATCATGCAAATGTCGTTAAATATGAAAAACGGTCGTAAGTCACATTTTTCAATGCTGTTGTAACTTTGAACAGTCACTAAACAAACTGTTGTAAGTTGTGGATTATCTGTGTACGTAAACAGATGAGGAAGGACTACGTCGCTTTCTAGTTTCATTTTCTCTTTTCTTTATTCTCTCCAACCTGTTTTCACTTTGTGAACTAAATACAGCTGAACTGGGAATTTAACCAATTCATTTGTCTCACTGAAACCGGTGGGAATATTCTAAGTAGGGGCATATGTATGGAAAGGGGTGTTTCCCTTACTGAATTGGGTGTGCCTTTGAATTTCATAACCTAGTAATTTCAAGGCTCAACTACTACAATGTGCTTTACAGGAAGCTGCTCTTGGGGAAAAAAAATCAGAAACCCCAACAGGTCCAGAACAAAGGGTCATGAGCATAATGAGTATGCCCACATGAGCCTCTTTTTCCCAAGCTGTATTGATTGACCATTTGTTTCCAGGTGCTACTCAAGGTGCTGTTCTATTATACACAGGTAGTCCTTGACCGATGACCACAACTGAGCCCAAAATTTCTGTTGTTAAGTGAGGCATTTGTTAAGTGAGTTTTGCTCCATTTTGTGACTTTTCTTGCCACAGCTGTTAAGTGAATCCCTGAAGTTGTTAAGTTTGTAACACGGTTGTTAAGTGAATCTGGCTTCCCCATTGACTTTGCTTGTCAAAAAGTCGAAAAAGGAGACCACATGACCACTGCAACCATCATAAATATGATTCAGTTGCCAAATGTCTGCATTTTGATCATATGATCGTGGTGATGCTGCAACGGTTGTGTGAAAAACAGTCATAAGTAACTTTTATCAGTGATGTCATAACTTCGAACGGTCATTAAATGAACTATTGTAAGTCGAGCACTACCTACCCTATTAAAACTCTTCATATCTGTAACCTTTAACTGGGAATAAATGGTGCATTATGGGACAAAACATTTTGGAGCAATATATATGAAATGGGTTAACTTACAGAATATGTCCAAAATCTGGGGCTGTGGAAATTTTACAAATTTTAAGACACATTTTATAATAAAAATTATCATAAAACGTTGTATGACATAATAGAAAAGTCATCAAAGATTTCCTGTGGTCAATCCCTGATGTCTGACTGCACTCTGTAGTTCAACAAGGCAGATACCTTTCTGAATATCTCCCTGAATTTTTAAGAACCTTTCCAGTACATTAGAAGTTCATCCTTGTTAAACTCACAAGTGAGTATCTCTGAAATCATGACCCAAGGAGTAGGTTGGCTGGTAGATGCTGACAGAGTTGGTTCCTTCCTTGGGATACAGGAGCATGCCTTCCCACATGGTGCTGCCATTTGGAATGAGATCTTCCCTAAAATTCCCTAAATGTGGCTTTTACCCTTCTGGTATTATGTGAAGCCTGCTTGTTCTCCCAGGTCTTGGATGAAGTCTCCTTTTGGATGTGGGGCTTTTTTTTTGGAGTAACTTGATCCCATCTTATTATCTTTTGTCATTTTTTGGCATCAATAGAAGAGAATATTTGTAGCTCATGGTTGAACTGTGGGGTCCTTGGTATTCTCTAGCATCGATAGTTTTCTTGCAGACCTTTCATTACCCAACTAGGTAACTTCATCAGAGCTAGAAGGGAGTGCAGTTTGCTCTATATACTAGTGGCTTGCCTTGTTGATGGAAGTGTTATTGGTGATTCCTCGATTAGGTGTTGGTCTAACCTGGCATTTTTTATGTTTTATTACAGGTGGTCCTCGATTTACGACCACAACAAAATTTCTGTTGCTAAACGAGAAAGTTGTTAATTTTGCCGCATTTTACAATGTTTCTTGCCACTTTTGTTAAATGAATCACTGCAGTTGTTAAGTTAGTACACATTGTTAAGTGAATCTTGTTTCCCCATTAACTTTGCTTATCCCATGGACACTGCAACTGTCATAAATAGAAATCAGTTGCCAATTTTGAATCTTGATTGTGACCACAGGGGATGCTGCAACAATCCTAAGTGTGAAAAACAGTTGTAAGTCACATTTTTCGGTGCCGTTGTAACTCTGAATGGTCACTAAATGAACTGTTGTAAGTGAAGGATTACCTATATATTGTGAGCCATCCAAAATCAGTTTGGAATCAGGCAGTGCCTAAATTGAATAAAATGAAATAAAAATATTTGGGTAAATCTGATACTAATATGTGTTTGCAAATGAGAACAAACTGAGGACACTATGGAATAATCTTATGCATAACTGTGTGGAGCAGGTGGAGGAAAAAACATCAGTTGAAGTATTCTGCTGCTTGGTGATACATGAGGATAAAAATGAGGGCGAAATGAGACACCAGAATGGGATAGAGTTTAAAAAAACAAGATTAGGAGGATAACAAAGGATTAGCAGATCAGAAGTAGAACTTGATGGTCTTTTTCAACAGCAGAACTCAATCTGTAACCCTATGTGTGCTTAGCTTGAAGCAAGAGGCACTGAAGTCAGCACAACAATAATTCTGTGAATCCTGCACAGGATTGTATTGTCAGAGATCACAAAAATGTGAGTTGTTGGTGGAAGACACTATTTCACCAATTACAAGGGCTGTTCTAGAAGCGGATATGGATATTAATTTCCTTGTTTGGGGGGATGTTTATGTTCCTAATCTGAGCACTCCTGGGCATCAGTGTTTCTCAAACTAAGCAACTTTAAGATGCACAGATTTAAACTCCCAGAATTCCCCAGCCAGCATACTAGCTGGGGGATTTGGGGAGTTGAAGTCTGTGCATCTTAAAGTTGCTAGGTTGAGAAATATTGCTGTAGATCATGATTAATCAGAGCTAGGAATTAGACCAGATTTTTCTAGACTGATAACCCTCCTAGTGAGATCAATGGTCAGGCTGGAAGGTGAATTTCGGGGTGTTCGTGCATTTGAATGATATTCAGTGGAATAATTTGAATAAATCTCTACCCATGGAACATCAATATCCTTTTATCAAGTTTTGGGAATAGTACTGCAATGCTCCACAAAGTTGTTTGATTGGTTTGTTGTGCTATAGGAACTTACATCTAAATCTATTCAGTAAATTATGATTAAGCTGAGAATGATTTAGTACAAAGTGTGAATGTAGCAATGACCCCCCCCCATAAATTGTATTGGATTATAAAATCTTTGCATGGTAAAAGAGTCACATCAAGGACAAAATGTGTGGGTTCCAAAGTCAAGTCTGATAAATGTCAAGATATGGAACTAAGCTACACATCCTATTATCACTTTCTGAAATTCAGAGAACCACTATTTCTACAACTGAAAAGCACCATATGCGTGCAAGGGAGAGAAAGAAACTGAACTAGAAAACTGATGTTTGGAGCAACGATCCTAAAAAAAGAAACATTCAAAGAAACTTCAAACAAATAAGTCTACAAGTACTTGCTGTGCTTCGTTAATCAACAGGATATTGGCTAATAGAGGAAACAAGACTCCACAGGCATACAGGAAATGTGACCAGCAGTGTATTTTGCTATGCAATCTTTTTTAGGGGGATGTGGTGAAGAGGCGTTTGCAGGCCCTGAGAAGCTTGCTAGTTTGTTGTGCTTGCTCCCTTCTGCAAACCTTGGCAGTTCTTGCATGGTTTATTGCAAGGGTGTACAACTATGTCCCCTTTGTGATCTGTGGACTTCAACTCCCAGAATTCTGACCTCCAACTGATGGATGATCTCGCTTTATGGGCTCAATCTTTCCCCTGCACCTTCCTGCCAACATTGAGTGGAACCAACCATAACAAAAGGAGAATGACCACTGCACTATGCTCCCTATTCCTAATCCAAGTATACCATCCAGAGGGATACCATGATAGATGCTATCAAAAGCTGCTAAGATATCAAGAAGTCCAGGGCATTTGTATGACCTTCATCCAGGCTGCACCAGAGGTCATCAACAAGAGCAAATCTGAAATCTGACTGAAAAAGGTCTTGACAATGCATTTCCTCCAGGAGTCTCTGAAGCCACATAGCCCAATAACCTTTTCAAAAAATCTTCTAAAAATCTTCTTAAAAATGAAGTTAGAGACTGGAGAAAAATTTTCCAGAACTTTTGAGTCCAGCAATGGCTTTTTGAAGAAGCAGTGTACTGCTGCTATTTCAAGGCAGGCAAAGCTGTCTCTTCCCTTAAGGATAATGACACTACCAAAAGGACCCAACCACAGATCATCTCCCAGATGGACTTCACTAGCTAGGAAGGGCATAGATTTAATAGGTGATCAGATTATAGGATTTGCCCAGACCAATTCCAAGCAGGCTTATCCACCATGTACTTGGAATATTCTGCACAGTAGCCCTGTAGATGATGTTGTGCTTCAACCTTCCTCAGGAAAGATAAATGACTAGATGACTATCTGCAAATGGAACAATGGAAAAAATAGCTATATTTTGCCACTGTTATTACAGCATAACAGTGTGTGTGTGTTCTTCCCTAATGTGTGCTCTTACTCACAATTGGTCAGAGTCATTCTTTGTTGTTCATATTAGGGCTATGATTCACAGAAATAATTGGAAGCTATAATATTAATACATCTGGAACCCAGCAGATCAGAGAAGATTACTTTGAACTTTCCATAAACAGCTTGTTTGCTTTTCATATCTTGGGGGAATATTGATCTGGCCATAATTAACTTCTGCTGCTTTGGGGAAGTTTGGGGTATTTTGTGTTAAAACCCAGTTTAGAGTGTCTGTATTTGTACAGAAATTTATCATCACCTTATAAATGATTCAACTTATTCCTGTTTCTAATAAATAAAACTGTCTGAGTTTATTTTTCATTTTTTATTTTTCATTTCAATTTTGATTCAGGAAAAGGGGATTGTTCAAATGGCTCTCAATGTTACTATTTTGTTTCGCTTCCTCACCCCTAATATGAAGAAACAATCTAAAACAACTCTACTATTCTTGCCAGACACATAGACGGGCCAAGAATCAAAAATATTTTAAGAAGCAGATGGTCTTTGCTGCAAAGATGGTTCATTTTCTAGAAGGGTTTAGCCACCAGGGGGTGCCAGAGGCCGTGGCTTCTTCTCCCAACCTCAAGGGGACATCAAACCCATTCCAGCTCACCAGTCAAAAATGTTTCTGTCAACTTCCTAGTTCTCTGTTTTTCTAAAGCTTTGAGACCACTCCTTTCCCAGAGTTAAGGTCAGGAATTGTGGCGCCCATCACCTCTCCTGTGAACCTCCCTCCCTCCCTTTCTGTGTATGGTTTACCCTCCCCCAAGCCAAGCCCCCAGGAAGGTGGAGTGATAGATCCTCAGGACTGAAATTCAATCGCTTTCCTTTCCTTTATTCTTTCTCTCCTCTCATTCCCTAAAGCGGCAAAGGAAAAGCCAGAAGAACAGAGGGAGAGTAGAAAACATGATTAGGAAGATTAATCACAGGGGATTGAAAACTGCAATATTTAAGATCTAGGAAGCTGAACAACATAGAGGCAAACAGGAGGGGGAATGGGAGAGAAATGGGTAGGTGGAGAACAGAAGAATAGATAAGAGGACTACAGTGGGAGGAGAAATAGAGGGATAAGAGAAGTGGGGGAGCAGCCAGAGGAGTTATGAAAGGAATGGGTAGCATTACAGAAAGAAGATGAGAGGTAACTGGTACAAATAAAAGGCTGTGGGAACACAGAAAGGAAGACAAAAAAATTCCCGACATCAGTAAGTTTCCAAGGAGAGTGGTCCAACTTTTCCCCCTCAATCTACCTAGAGATTTGGCTACCATCCAGAAGCCAGGTAAGAACAGTGATTCATCCCTTTCATCTTAATATATTTCCCTTCGTATTTTCAGGCTCCCAGGTTGGGGGTGGGTAACTTACTGGCCACAATTGGATTCCAGCAACTCTTTGCAAGCAAACAATGCAAGATTGCAAACAAAAGTGATATTTTCCTGCAATCAGGGACAAGAAGGAAAGTTGGGATTCCCAGGGGGAAAAGAAGAGGTTTGAAAAATCTGACAAAAAAGGGGGGACAAAAAAAGTAAGGGGCTATGGTATTGAAACTCTACTGCTTGTT
The DNA here is from genome assembly GCA_009733165.1 of Naja naja. Taxonomy (NCBI): domain Eukaryota; kingdom Metazoa; phylum Chordata; class Lepidosauria; order Squamata; family Elapidae; genus Naja; species Naja naja. The sequence goes on along the minus strand of SOZL01001649.1, from coordinate 5,732 downwards.
ATGTGCAGTGCATAAACTCATGCTCCGAGGAGCCTCGGTAAATGCTGTGTGCTCACAGAGAGAATTCTTTGAGTTCAAGAGCACCTTTATCTTTCTGCCTCGTGGTAGTTGTGACTCTAAAGCATCCTGATCGGCCATAATTAATTGAACCATAGCTTACTGCCAGCAGTGTGTTGAAGCTGCCCAAAAAGCCAAGACAGTTCTAGGCTGCATTAACAGAGGGATAGAATCAAGATCATGTGAAGTGTTAATGCCACTTTACAATGCCTTGGTAAGGCCACCCTGCATCCAGTTTTGGTCTCCATGATGTAAAAAAGATGTTGAAACTCTGGAAAGAGTGCAGAGAAGAGCAACAAAAATGTTTGGGGACTGCAGGCTAAAACATATAAAGAATTGTTGCTGGAATTGGGTATGTCTAGTTTAATGAAAAGAAGGACTAGGGGTGACATGATAGCAGTGTTCCAATATCTCAGGGGCTGCCACAAAGAAGAGGGAGTCAAGCTATTCTGCAAAGCACCTGAAGGCAGGACAAGAAGCAATGGATGGAAATTAATCAAGGAGAGAAGCAACTTAGAACTAAGGAGAAATTTCCTGACAGAACAATTGATCAGTGGAACGACTTGCTTTCAGAAGTTGTGAATGCTCCAATACTGGAAGTCTTAAAGAACTGATTGGACAACCATTTGTTTGAAATGGTATAAGGTTTCCTGCCTGAGCAGAGGGTTGGACTAGAAGTCCTCCAAGGTCCCCATTCTATTCTTTTCTATTTCTATTTCATTCCATTCTATTCTATACTGCATTAGTCCAATATTTAGGGTTCATTTTATGCCCAGAATTGCAAATGAATCAGAAGCTGGGTGTGCAAAATACTAAAATGTAGTTGGCTAATTTACCAGGGGGGCCCTACAAAGATAAGTCTCTGTTAGTTGATAAGCACATTCCAGAAAGGAAAGGCACATGTATATATAAGTAATCCTCGACTTATGACCATAACTGAGCCCAAAATTTATGTTGCTTAGTGAGACTTTTGTTAAATGAGTTTTGCCCCATTTTATGACCTGTCTTGTCACAGTTGTTAAGTGAATCACTGAAGTTAAGTTAGTAACATTTGTTAAGTAAATCTGGCTTCCCCTTTGACTTTGCTTGTCAGAAGGTTGCAAAAGGTGATCACATGTCCCCTGGACACTACAACGGTCATAAATATGACAGAGTTGCCAAGCGTCTCAATTTCGATCACATGATCACAGGGATGCTGCAAATGTCAAGTATGAAAAACGGTTATAAGTCATGTTTTTCAGTGCCTTTGTAACTTCAAACAGTCACGAAACGAACTGTTGTAAGTCAAGGACTGTCTGTGTATGGATACTTTCGCTAGTATTCAGAAATAGATGAGGAAGGAATACGTCACTTTGTAGTTTCATTTTCTCTTTTCTTTATTCTCTCCAGCCTGTTTTCACTTTGTGAACTAAATACAGCTGAATTGGCAATTTCAACCAAATTCATTCATCCCACTGAAACTGGTGGGAATATTCTAACTAGGGGTGTGTCCCTTACTGAATTGGGTCGGCCTTTGAATCTCATAACCTAGTGATTTCAAGGCTCAAGCATCTGAATGTTGATCACGTGACAATGGGGATGCCGCAAATGTCGTAAGTATGAAAAATGGTCATAAGTCACTTTTTTGAGTGCTGTTGTAATTTTGAATGGTCACTAAATGAACTGTTGTAAGTCGAGGACTACCTGTACAAGGGGGGCAGTGACATCATCATCCAAATGACACAGTGAAGCATATAATGTCATTGTGGCATGCGCCACAGAGCTCTGGGAAACACTGGAGATAGGGATAAAATCCTTATTTGCACTCCCAGTCTTTTCCTGCCTTAGTGCGTCAAGATTGGGATAGGATGTGGAGCCCTGCTGGGACCAACACCCTTAATGAGGCTTAACTTCAGGGCCAAAGCACAGGAATCCAAGCCCAGAGATTTCAAATGGCCAGAAAATAACTTAAGGGGCGGAGAGCAGCTAACATGACTTCATTTATTTAAAATGCGTTTATTCAACGCCTGTTAGGAGAGATTGTTTATTCCCAAGAGCTTCATACCTAGATTAGGCTATCTAAAGGGGCTGCCGGGATTTAAAACAGATGCCAACCTCCCCCAGTTAACAACATTGACCTCATACTGAAGCTTGACAATAATGGCTATGTGTATTTTGACATTGTTAACCTAGCTTGCTGCATGGTTCTGTTTAGCTCAGGGGTGTCAAACTCGATTTGATTGGGATGGGCACATCAGGATTGTGTTTGAATTTGGGGGGCTGGGGCTGGGGGGGGCATGGCTTGGTGGCCATGGCCAGTATGACATCACTCGTGTCACGGGGGGCACCTATGGTGGCTCGAGCACTCTGCCAGCGAAAACAGGCTCCCGAGCTCCATTTTCAGCTGTGAAAGCCTCCTGCAACCCTCTGCTAACCCGCAGGCCAGATCTGGCCCCCAGGCCTTGAGTTTCACACCCCTGGTCTAGCTTGAGTACACACGTGTTTAATGTGTGTGTACGGGGAGCAGCGACTGCGATGCTTAAAATTTTATTTTCTTTATTTGATTACCTTAACTCCAGATGACAAATAGACAGTAGGAAAGAGTCCCTATATGTCTGTGTTGCCCTCTATCGGTCCCCTGAATTTCTGCAATCTAAACCCCTAGCCCTACCTGAATGAACCATAGTTAGTTAATCTCAGGTAATTACGTTCTATCTGGCTTGAGTTCCCAAAGACAGCAGTGCTTGCTTATGGTTGAATTTACAGCCTGGCTCCCCATTCCCAAACTCTTCTGTGCCCAATTGCCAATTCTGGGATTTTAAAGGTTGCCATGCTCCTGTGTTTTTTCATTACACATCACTACCACCCTGGAGAAGGTAGTCCTCGACTTAAGACCACAGTTGAACCGAAAATTTATGTTGCTCAGTGAGACATTCGTTAAGTGAGTTTTGTTCCATTTTACAACTTTTCTTGCTGCTGTTGTTAAGTAAATCACTGCAATTGTTAAGTTGGTAATACCATTGTTAAGCGAATTGGGCTTCCCCATAGAGTTTGCTTGTCAGAAGGTCTCAAAAGCTTATCACATGACCCTGTTGCCAAGCATCTGAAATTTGATCATGTGACCACAGGGATGTTGCAACTGTTGTGTGAAAAACAGACCTGTCACTTTTTTCAGTGCCATTGTAACTTTGAAGGTCACTAAATGAACTGTTGTTAAGTCAAGGACTATCTGTAAATTAAGAATGTGGGTTTTTCCCATGCTGGGTTGCTGCTTTGGAGCCGGTAAAGGAATAAAAGGAAAGAAAACTAGGTTAGTTTGGCCTTAGTTTTGTGAGTTGTCCCATCTGAGCTATCTATGGAATCTCCATGTGAGATTCAAGGTGCTGATACTTACCTATAAAGCCCTACATGGCTTAGGGCTGGGGTACCTGCGGGAACGTCTCCTGCCAGCATTGAATACCCATCGCCTGGTGCGCGCTCACAGACAGGGCCTCCTTGGGGTACCATCGGTCAAACAATGTTGGCTGGCGGTCCCTAGGCGAGGCCTTCTGTGGGGGCTTCACTTTGTGGACCTCCTCCTTCCTCGCCAGGCCTAAAGACTTGGTTATTTGAACAAACCAGCCTGGACTGAGGGGGGGGGGTTAGTTTTAAATGTCATGTTGATTGGGTTTTAATACTTTATTTGGTCTAATTAGTTTAATTATCTTTTAAATTCTTTTAACTTTTGTATTGGGTGTTTTTTATGTGAGCCGCCCTGAGTCCCTTGGGAGATAGGGCGGCATATAAGACAAACAAACAAACGAACAAACAAACAAATAAATATGGGGATTCTCAGTCATCCCAGTCGTGGTTGTCCCAAAGGTGCAGACTGGACTTCCTTTGTTTTTCTTTGAAGACGTTTTGCTTCTCATCCACGAAGCTTCTTTAGCTTCACGAAAGTCCAGTTGCCTCTTGAAAAAGCACCTTTGGGACTCCCATCTAAGATCCTTACCTCCCACCCACCCACTTTAGGCATAGAGCGAAAGTGGCAGGAGGCGCCTTTTGGCTTCTGGGCGGGGCCGCCCGGGGTTATGCGGACACACACCCGCTGTGACCGATGCCAAGTATGCTTTTTCGCCCCCACGACCAGCTGCCCCGACCCCCTTTGTGTCAGCTGCCGGGCTCAAATGCCAGCGGATGAATAAACGAAGCCATCCAACGGCTGAGAAAGCAGCAGCGCCAGCCACACTTAACACTATTCCAAAGAGAGAAAACCCCACCCAGCCCTCGATTCACTTCGGCACACCCTGCGCGAGAATCGGGACTCCTCGCTGCATACCTCGCATCGCCGCACCTCCCAAAGGATCAGCCCCGCTGGTACTAAGGGAGAGAGAGGAAGGGGACGGGGGTCTTTTACGAGCAGAGGTTCAAGGGAACTCTGGCTGTGAGTTTGGGGGAGTTTCTGGGTGGGGAACTCGACCTGTTAGCCGCTAGCCTCCCGGGAGGTGTTACGTCTGGTTTTAACCAGTTTTGTTACAACAGGCTCGTGCGAAGTTTTACTTACAACGCGATACGGAGCGTTAGTCGAGGCACATTAATTGGCAAAATTTAGCCCTGGAAGGGCAAAAGCGGGATCTTCGGGGAATGCTGGGAACTGACACAATTTCAAACACCTGGAAAAGATTGGAAGGCTGCAGGGCTGCCAATGTACCTATTCCGGTTCCAGGAGTAGCGAGAAACAGGTGCCTTTGTTGCAACCCCCGAGCAATGTTTCCAGGGCATTCAAAAGGAATTCTAGCTATTGATCTTCTTTTTCCCTTCCGCAGATGGGAGAAAAACTCAGAGGCAGCTTTTCCTGCCATGCGGCTATCTTAATAATGTAAAATTATATGTAATTTTCCATTTAGCGGGAATGGATTGCATGTGCCTAAGGAGCAGAAGCCACCTGTATAAGAGGCTGTGTTTGCACAGAAAAGGATCTTGGTTTCAGTGGCCCCCTGACTTCCAGTGGTGTTTGAAAGAGCTTACTAAAAATTTAAGTTTCTGATTATAGTGTGTGCATTTTCCCCAAGCAATTTAACTTTGTTATCATTGCCCCTTCAGACGCATTGTGTTATATGAGGATAGAATTTTTATTCTGCATTAGTTTGGTGAGGTTGCAGTTTTATTACTTCAGTGCATTGGTCTTGCTGCATGCTGCCTTAGAATCTCAGGATGAAACATGCATTAAAACAATGGCCCCCAATCTTTCGGGCACCAGGGACCAGTTCCATGGAGAGAGGTTTTCCGTGGACCAGAGGTGGTGTGGTTTTGCATGTTGCTTGCATCCAATGAATGGAGCTTGTTTGCACAGACCGGTTATTGGCATGTAGTGGTCCATAGATTAGGGATTGGGGACCCCTGGGTTACAAATATTAAAAATATATAAAGTGCATGATCAAGTATTGTGGAGCACTATGAGTTACTTGAAATGGTACCTATTCATAGAAATGTACAGCGGTTTTCAACAAAATGTGATTTTGGGCTTCCCAAAAAGTTTCAAATATTTTAAAATTCCTAAGTTCTAATACAGTAATTTTCAATAGATGAAGCCCATATGAAGAAAAGTGCCTTTGGAGTCCTCCATCATTCTTAAGAATTGAGTACTGAGACCAAAATGTTTGATCCAATACAATGATTAACAGAGATAATGCATTACAAGTAGTCCTTGAACTTAC
>SOZL01001648.1:6954-19358 GCA_009733165.1 Naja naja | reverse complement strand
CAAAATTATATGTGTTACACTTTAACATGGGTAGTCCTTGACTTAGGACCACAATTGAGCCCATTTCTATTATTAAGTGAAATGTTTGAGTTTTGCCCCATTTTGACTTTCCCTTGCTACCGTTGTTAGGTGAATCACTGCAGTTGATAAGTTAATAACCCGGCTGTTAAGTGAATCTGGCTTTTCCATTGACTGCTTCTCAGAAGGTTGCAAAAAGTGATCATAGGACCTTGGGGGAGAGAGCAATGGTCATAAATATGAACTGGTTGCCAAGCACCTGGATTTTGATCATGTGACCATAGGGATGCTTCACATAACTCTGAAGAATGGTCATAAGTCACTTTTTTCAGTGCCCTTGTAACTTTGAACGGTCACTAAATGAACTGGTATGAGCTGAGGGCTACCTGTATTTGTTTATTTTTGTATTTATGACTCAGCTTTCCTCTAACATAGAGGTGTCAAACTTGATTTCATTGAGGGCCGCATCAGGGTTGTGTTTGACCTCAGGGGACTGGGTGGGCATGGCCACCTCGACATCACTCGTGTTGGAGCACCTGTGGTGGCCCGAATGCTCTGCCAGCAAGCTCTGTTTTCGCTGGCAGAGCCAGTCCTCATTGTTTCAAGGCGGCCCGATGGATCAGATCTAAGCATCCCATGAGCTGCATCTGGCCTCGGGCCTTGAGTTGGACATCCTTGCTCTAACAGCTCTAACTTTGTGTATATCTTCCTCCACACTCATGTACCTGTGTACACAGTATCTATTTAAAAAAAAAACAGTGCAAGAAATTAGACTGAAAGACAGGGACTGATCTAAAGCCTTTGACCTAACAATTATACTGTATAGAAATGATTTTAAGCATCCAAGGGATGGACAGAGTAGCAAAGTTGTGCCAGGAAGGAATTTTGGCCTTGCATAAAACAGGATAAAGTGTGACCGACAGGGGATGCGGGAGTTGAAAAGGCCTTGAACAACTGACACACTTTATTTATTCTCTGCTTTTCCTCTGTTCTTCTCCTTCCCTCAACTGTCATGGACATTTCGATTTCAAAATACATCCTCTAATTAGCCCCATTAACCATAATCAGTGGAACATTTAATTGCCTCTTCTGCAGTTCATCATCTCATTGGAATTGCTCTCTACTTAATCTTCATCAAATCCCTGCAGAAAATGCCCAGACGCTGGGTTTCATGCTTCAAGTATATGACAGAGGAATATTTTCCATAGCAGCTTGTGGTACGGCACATATATGCAGAGAATGTTGAGCATTCAGGCTGCAGCCATTGCTGGTCTGTTTTTGTGTGACTGGTCGGCCAGTGCCATCCTGCCACAAAACATGTTGGTGGCAGAAATGAAGGAAACAAATTTGCATTTTACTCCAAACAGTCATCCAGCATTGTCTAATATGTTCCAAAGATTGACCGTATTCTCTCTATGTCAATGGCCCATCTCTGTCCCCCTTTTATTTTTTTAATCTGTTTCTCAGGTGTTGGGGAAGATATGGGGAATATGGTTAAAATATATGGTGGTTCTCGATTTACTTAATACATTGAGCCCAAAATTTCTACTGTTAAGTAAGACATTTGTTAAGAGAGATCTTTTGCTAAGTGAGTTTTGCCCCATTTTACAACTTTTGTTTTTGCCACAGTTGTTAAGTGTTTGCAGCAGGGTGAACCCATGAACCTGGGACACAGCAAAAGTCATAAATATTAACCGGATGCCAATTTTGATCCCATGATCATGGAGATGCGGCAAAGGTCGAACTGTGAAAAACAGTCATAAGTCACATTTTCAGTGCCATTGTAACTTTGTATGGTCACTATGAACTGTTGTAAGTCGAGGACTACCTGTATTAATAATATATAAAATGAAAATCACTGGATAAAAGGAAAGATTTAAAAGTACAGTGTGCTGCATTAAAATATAATAAGAGTCAGAAGCTCTGGAAATTCTGAATTCATATTGCCACTGGGCTCCAACTAAGTACTTAATTCTATTTTCTGACAAGACCCTGAGGAAAACGGCCTCCTGGTGTCAAAGTTTGCAGAAGCACAACCGCTATTAATCAACGGCCATCTAGTTGTCATATCTGGGTTTGATTGAGAACACTTGAAAGCTGCTCTCAAAAAAGTGTCAGCCTGAATAGACCATTGCAAAGATAATCAATGTAGATCTCATTAACAAAGCCCAAGATATACTTGAGAAAACCAAATAAGGTCTTTTTGGGGGGGAGGTGAGGATGATGGCAAAATAACCCTCAGGACAATGTGCTCAGCAAATTGCAGTTTGCTTCTGCTGAAGACACTTCAAACCTGTTGTGCTTGCTCCATGCTCAAGCGGTCCCATACTGAGGTATTTCCAGTGAAGCTACGGCTCCAAAGGAAATGCACTGAACGTTCAACAGGAGCAAGGCTGGAGCTCTGTGGAGGTTGGATGTATTGTAGGCCCCTTTTCCCAAGCGCCTCTTCTGGGTTCTGACTGTTCTTTTCCCACAGAAGTTGAACAGCTGTAGCTTTTATGCATCATTTCCCGGGTTCAAGAAATTGGGCAAAGGCATGGCACTCGGCCCACCTCAATTAACATCTGGAGATTTGGCAAGGAAAAATGACATTTGGTGTGGCAAGAGCTTAGAAGTCTGATTCTGCACTAGGCCCAAATATAGGTGGAAAAATATATCAGAACCCAAGATGATCTTGCCTAACAGTTTTCAAGCAGTGCAAATTACAATTTCATCTGATTTGCATCAGCCCATCCAAATGACCAAGGACCTATTTTTTATACCTATTTTATTTGCTCAGTATTGAATGTTAAATGTCTGTAATTTTAACATGTTTCTGACAAATAAAGAAGGGAAGTTCAGCCAGACTCTCATAGCAACCACATTGAAACTGAGAAAGTGAGACTTTCTTAAGGGGTAATATATCCTTTATTTCCTTTCATATAACTCAGAACTCCACAAAGTTCCATAGATAGCTGTAGAACTCTGTTTTTATTCAGTGTATACCGTGTTTCCCAATATTTCCAAGGTAAACCAAATTCAGATAAAGCCTAACCAGACTAACTCAAATAAGCTCACCCCCACGTCAGATTGCTTTTGTTTCATTTCTTTTTATAAGCAGTTCTCGACAGACATGTATTATCATCACATCTTTCATTCTAATGCCATAAAGCTGTCATTCAAGATCTCCACTGACATCAGCACAGTATTTGCTTCTGAGGGTGGAAAATTGGCTCAGTAGGACTCCATAGATGTGTTGTCACAAACCAAGGACAAGCTTCATATGTTACAGTAGTTTCTTAGGGGATTATGCAGTGCTGTCGGCCCAATATCTAACAGCCATTTCAGTTTAGGGCTTTAGTCTAGGATCAAGGTTCTTCACTGTTTGTAGCAATGATTCGTTGTGACATCTTTTAAATTACTTTACTAATTAGTGAATTTAATTGCATTCAGTTGGCTGTTCTGTTTTATATAGCTTTAATTGTTGCAAGCCACCTTACTCTTGGGTGTGTGTGTGTGTGTGTGTGGGTATGTGTATTAATTGAAAACATAGCACATATGAACTAAAAATGTTCCAATTGAGGAAGCATTGATTGTTTCTTCATCACTAGCCTATGGTAAATATCAATGAAGATTCCAATTATCTAACAGGACTAGAGAGAAGGAGGTAATTTTTAGAACACTGGAATTTTCAGGTCAAAATTCAGAACATTTCATCCCAACTATTGTTTTCTGCATTGCCTGTTGTCTCTACAGCATGTATTACATTAGTATTATATTAATATTATAATATTCCAGCCAAAGTTCTCCATATTACTGATTGTAAAGGGGAAATTATGCAAACATTAATTTCACCCACTGAAATCTATTAGGTATTATTGGTTTGCTAGTTCACATAAATTATATCAGAAATGTACATTCCTGGGGTAAAACAAAACAAAACAAAACATGATGGAAAGATGCAATAAAAATTGAGAAAACAAGATAGTGAATAACCTGCAGCTTAGCATGTTAAAGTTCTTTTTTTCAAAGCCTAGAATTCAAGCAGGCTGTCCAGAGAGTCTTGGAAAGGGAATCACCCTTTGCTATTCAATAGAATAGCAGAGAATTCTTTTTTGGCCAAGTATGAGTGGACACACCAGGAATTTGTCCCACCCACTCTTAACTAGGGATCAATCTACTTGCATGGGCAGGGTGCTTCCTAATGAATATGCCCCACAGTGGGGATTTAAAACTTTTTCAGGCTGTGGAATCTGTTAAGACCAGAAGTATAACCTGAGAAAGCATGTAAGGCAAAACTCTCCCTAGTTCTCAAGTAGTTGGGGTGGTGGGAGTGGAAGAATGACACATTCAGAGTTGCAAGATTCTGTTAATGTAATCTTATAATAAAAGTAATATTTGCATTCATAATTATGGTTCCCTACTCTGGTCTACCTTGAAGCGATCAAGGGAAAGGTATAGGCTTGGTGACAGCCTGTGTTTTCCATTGAAAAGGTATCTTTCAACTCAACTCTAAGGCTTTGTATCTCACAACAGGGTTGGAAATGCTCCTCCTTGAAATGTTAAGAGAGCCGTTTCCAATCAGTGTTGGAAATACTGAATTAAATAGTCATAATAGTGTAAGACACTTCCTTAAATTATTTAGAAATGGGCTTGTCTCCATATTCTGCTCATAAAGAAGAATGCAGGATGAGTAATGAAGATGCTGCATGGCTCCTGTTTTTTTTCCACTGCAATCTCCCCAGGTAGACAGAAGAACTATGGTGAGGGTTTAATTGTCAGGTTTACTGCCTGAGCCAGCAATAAACCATTTATAGGGAGCAATCTGAAAAGGGAAGTCATGATAGGTCCAGCAGCCTCACAGAAACAGGAAAACCTCTAAGTCCAATTTGTTAAATTCAAACAGGACTAGAGCAAGGGAGCATCCCAACAGCTGATTTTAGTATCTCAAGTAAGGCAAATTTTGGACAATGCCACCAGTGTTTTAAGCATTCCAAGTGCCATGCTTCTTGATTGAGTTATGAAATATGACCCCAACGGACAAGAGTGTCATTACAAGACTACAAAGCACCTTTGTGCAGTGTATACCAGCCCTACTAATTAGATTAGACCAGGAAGTCAACTCCAAAGGAAGGTTATAATTACTTTTAAAAAGGCTGATTACCCTAACAGAATCTTGCAACTCTGATTGTACTGTACCTGCTTTTCCTTATAATTCAGTGAATTAGGGAGGCAACGGCCTGAAATCACTTGTGAATGTAATCTTGTGTTTCTAGATGTAAACATTGCTCCAGCCCTTTTTGCCTATGTTCCTGCATGTCTCTGTCAAGGCCACCTTCCTTACTTTCTACAGCCTATGCCCAGGGGTGAAATTCAATTTTTTCCCTACCGCTCTGTGGACGTGGCTTGGTGGGTGTGGCTTGGTGGGACCCAGTCTCTAAAAGGAAGAAGGTGGTGGGGGGGCACTCAGTATCTAAAAGGAAGAAGCCCAGTGGGATGGGCAGGGCCAACCTATTCAAATCGTCCCTACCACCTTTCCCGAGGTGGTGCAGGTGGTTGAATTCCACCCTGCTTGCACCAAGGAGGCATTAACCCTGTACCTTTAAGAACCATCTCTTTAGGACCAGGATGCCTTTGCAAACTCATCCTCATCTGATAACGCTCCCACATGACTGCATAGGTCCTCTTTAAGGAGGTGTAAGCCCCTAGGGTCTTCCTGGTTAGGGAGGGATCTGAAATTCCTGCTGTTCTTCAGAAGAGGACTGTTCCAGAGAGGAGTGGCAGTTGGTGAATTTGGTGAAGGTAATTACACCCTTCTGTGGTATCAAAAAGGGTGAGTTCCTAGTTTCATGGTGAATTCCAACAATGCTTGGCCAACCTTAAGTTTCAGGAGTGCTTGTCAAATAAAGTTGCATCCCATCAGTCATCAGAGGGAAATTGTGCATGATGATATGCCATCCTACATGCATTGTTTTCACAAATGCCTGAAGAGATATATATATATATATATATATATATATATATATATATATATGTGTGTGTGTGTGTGTGTGTGTGTGTGTGTGTGTATACACACACAGAGTTCATTTATCTAAGTAAATCAATCAGTAAGCCAGGGCAGACAAAGCTACCATTGAATGACCTAGCACTGGAACTTCAGTCCCAAAGAGGAAAAGATAAGTTGTAGCAAAAATGACTTCCCCCCGCCCCAAAAGTAATGACTCTCAAATTGAATTTGGCTCAATAAATCAGTTGGCTCTAAAAATATCATAAACCTTGAAAGCACAGCTGGCTGTTTTACAAAACTCAACTGTCACCAAGATTTCATTTCTTTTCGGCTTGTTATTCAATCCAATATCACATAGTTGTTGTTTTTTTTAGAATATTTGGTATATATTTGGAAATAGTAGGTGGGAGAAGAGAAATCAGAGAGAGACAAATAAAAGGCTTTTTGAAGTGGAAATAAAATAAAAAAATGTATGTTTGCTCAAGAGTGGAAAAGGAAAAATATCCCCATTTATATAATTTTCATAAGGTCCTGAGGGCAGATGCAATTTTTAAATATTACAAATTGGGGATATTAAACCATAATGCAGTTACAGAGGAAATATTTAATAAAAACAGTTAGTATATATACATTGCACTGTTATTCCATTAGTTGTATATATATATATATATATATATATATATATATATATATATATATATATATATGTATATATATATATGTATGTAGGTCTTGGTGTATTGGGTCTTGTCCGTGTAAGATTGAGAATACCTTGGCAACGTTTCAATGAAATCTCATGCAACCAACTAATGGAATAACAGTGCAATGTAGCTTTTTCATTGTCCCAAAGGTGCTTTTTTTCAAGAGACACCAGGATTTTCTGCTTTTTCTTTGAAGACTTCACTTCTCATCCAAGAATGGGACAACCATGACTGAAAATCTCCATAGACATTTAGCTTTTCATTGTCTGTAATGGGCATTCTTTTTCTACAATTTATAGAAGAAATCCATGAAAGGTTTATGATTTTGACTGAAGATGACATTTTTCCCAGACTACATAGGCAGGAAGGAGGAGAATACAGTAATAAACCTAGAAGAGTCTGTGAGTAATTAGTCCCATGTATACCATAGCTGCTAGAAGGCAGGGCCTGCTTCCAGAAAGAGGCAGTATGCTGAAAATATTATTTTGTATCAAGAACAACTTATTATAGCTGCTATAATAAAGAGACACTCCAAAAACCCAAATTTATTCAGATAAAATGAATAAATCATGTAAAAGTGCCAATGAAAGAGAAACAAAAGGAAAAGAGCACTTTACTCACCCTAAGGCATTATTATGTAAAAAGATTGTTGCCATTCAGTGGTTCTGAGAGTGCATATGTGCTGTAGGATTTTTTCAGACCTCCAGTGACAAGAGAGAAGACTCTGATCTCAGAAGAAGATAAGTCAACCTCATCAAACTCCTCTGGGCGTCTTAAAATATCTACAGCTGGTACTTGTCTACAGTTGAAACTCTGACACTGCCGTGGATGAGAAAGAGGAACGCTGGAGTGATTATTTACCCACAGGGTTCAAACCTGATTCATTTGGTCACTGCCCAGAAAGAGAAGTTCACTAGTGTACTTTATTTCCCTCCCATAATTTTAAAAAAAAACCTTCCCTAATAGGAAGAGCAAAAGGTCCCCATGAGGAAACCAAGAGAAAAAAATGGAGGCTTAGGAAAGGAGCTGCTTTACTGTACCTTCTCTCTGTCAAGTGCTATGGAAGGATTGCAAACACTGAAGAAAAAGTTGCACTTCCCAGATATATCTGCCATGCTACGGCCTGCTTCAGCCTGTTACCTCCTTTCTCTTTCCTTAAGTTCAGCTGAGAACAAAAAAACAAAACAAAAACAAATAAAAGAGAACCTTCCTCAACTGAGTAATTCCAATCAGCTGCTGATCAGTGATAAGGTCAAAAAGAGAGCAATGAGCTTGGCTCCAATTAGCCTTTCTAAGCACTAGATGGGACTTAATGGAGAAGGCAGGGACTGATCAGACAAAATTGTCCTAGGAACCGAGCACTGATTAAGGGACCATGGCTTTTTGAGGGAGGAGGGGGCTCCATTCCCTGATATCATCTATCCTTCAGAAGTCAAGCTATAAAGCCAAAGCCAACTTTTCCACTCATTCAACAGGCTACTACATGTTCAAACTCCTTGCACTGTGGTTGAAACATGCATATAAAGCATGTCTGCTAGCAGGGGTCATCAACCTTTTGGACCTCAGGGACAACCAAACTCATAATTTTAAACCCCGTGGACCACTAAATATGAATTTTGACTGACGGTGGCTTGCTGACATTAGTGGGAAAGTCAGTCCCATATTCCAGAGCTGCAGTAGTCACAGGACTGACCCTTTGGTCATCCCACAGCAGCTGCTCCTCCACCCGGGTGCACCATGGACTGGAGGAGCTGCTCCGGGATAACCAAAGGGCCAATCTTGTGACTACTGCAGCTCTGGAATATGGAACTGACTTTCCCACCAACCTCAGTAAGCCACCCCAGGGCGGATTTCCCTCCCCACCATTGGTCTTACCTTCCAGTTCCAGCTCAAGTGGCTCTACTCAAGGTAAGATATGTGCTTGGCCGAAGGGTGGGGGCCAGTGGGTGAGCAGGCCATGTGGGCGGCAGCCTTGTGTTCCATGCAGCCTGGATTGTTTTGGGGGGCATTTCTCTGTGGATCACCAGTTGGCAACCACTGTGCTAGTAGACACTGCTTACAGTGGAGGAGTGCACATGAATCTACACACTTTTAGGAAGTGTTTTTCAAAAGAAACAAGCGTATAGAAACAAGTAGGAGAAAAAGGCTAAAAAACTGGTTAACCAAGAAAACCAAAGTTGAAGGTTTATCCTAATTTCTTCTGGCCCACAGAGATATGTGTCAAAGTCATTAACAGTCCAAGGTCATAAATTGATTGAGCTTAAGCTTCTAAGTAGCCCTGTTTCTTATCAGCAACTGGTGAAGATAGGAAGTGGGCAACACTTCTAGGCACAAGATACATAAGACTGGGTAATCACTGAAGTTATTTGAATCTCAAGATTCTCCAGCCTCCATGTATGCTGCAGTTTTCTGATGGAGACCCAGAATGAAGAGATGGTGTCAGGATCAGGAAGATCCTATTCAGTCTCGCCACCCGATGCTAAGACCTGGTTGGATCTTCAAGATTGGATCTGCTTGGGTTTTTCTCCTGCTCTGCTTCTTTGATATGCCAGTGTTAGCTATAGCTTAAGCTGTAGAATATTCTGACTTTAAGGTTAATGAAAAAGCGGGAAAGGGCAACTGCAACAAAATCCACTTGAATACAAATAATTGAAAGCCTCGCACAGTAAATGCTGTGATTTAAAACAAATTTTAATCATTGTTTTGTAATTATTTCTAAATATATGCCTGTCCAATTTGAATTGTATTTAGAAGGCGATGTTTCATTCTGAATTTTCTAAATGTAGTTCAACCTATAAAGTTCAATTTGGCTTTGTTTAATTTTATGCAAGTATGCAGACATGCCAAATACTGAGCAGACTGAATAAAGTCTCAAGAGGTAGCAGCATGTGGCTGGTACCTAAATAGCTGAGTGGCAGTGGACCTCCAAGTGTTTCAAAGATCCTCTAAAATAGGGGTGTCAAACTGGTGGCCTGTGGGCCAGATGTGTCACTCACAGGCCACGCCCACCCTAACTCTGCGAAGGTAAAAAATTTGCTACATCACATGACAACAACATGACATGGAGAATTTGACACCCAGGCTCTAAAAGGATGCAAATGACCAGCTGTCTGCAAGGAATATAAATCCTTCCATTCCCCACCATCCAGTCAGAGCTGAAGAAGCTTCTTGATGAGAAGTGAAACATCTTCAAAGAAAAAACAAGAAAGTCCAGTTGCCTCCTGAAAAAGCACCTTTGGGACAACCATGACCTGGATGACTGAGACCATTGGACCTGGTTAGTACATGGATGGCAAAATCTAGAAAATTGGAAGAAAAAAAAAGATCAGCTTGGGAATTTTGGGGGAGGAAGCAATAGCACCCCAATCCAGTATGTCTTGCAAGAAAACTTGGGATATGTTTATTGTCTTATATTAGATATTAAACTTTAATATCTTAGTATAAGGCAATAAAAGTCACTTGGAATCAAAAGTCACTTGGAATCAAGCTCAACTTCAGAGCCCGTACCTTTTAAAATAAATAAGTAGTTGATAACTGTTAGGTACTTCTTCCTTCAGCTTCCTGTGACTAAGATTGCTTGCATGTCTACTTTTTTTTTAATTACATTTATATGCCGCCCTTCTCCGAAGACTCAGGGCAGCTTACAATTTTGGGATACAACCCAGTGTGCTCAGCAATAGCCTTCATTCCATTGTATATGCCTGCTTATTACTGCATTTTTACAAAGTCAGCTTATTGCCCCCAGCAATCTTGGGTCCTCAATTTACCTACCCGAGAGATGGAAGGCTGAGTCAACCTTGAGCCTGGTGGGATTCGAGCCTGCACTAATTGCAGGCAGCTGGAACTTAAGTGCTAGGCATTTAACAGCCTGCACCACCAAGGCCCTTAAATTACTAGAATTGTTTCCAAATCTGCATATGAAGTTCTAAATTAACATATGGATATTTCATTTCTCTCTGCTTATCCTGCAGTTTTGCATGCATGTAACATTCAGCAGTAAACCAAGCCAGTCCTAACATCACTGAATGCTCTGGTGCCTTCAATCCTTTTCTGGAACCCATTTTGTTTTATCCAGCACTGATGCATCAATAGGCAGCAATAAGAGGATTTTATGAAAGGCCCTAATAGCACATGCCTGCCACAGCAACAATAAATCCAACAAGTAGAGGACAAAGGACAGAGCTAGGTAGAGTCCAGCCCTACAAAACAGTGGGCATGTGGTAGATGGTAACAAACCTGAGCTAACAAACCTCTTACGTTCTAATCCTTTAAATATACTTCATTTTCTCTGCATGAGTCGTTTCTCTTTTCTCCTCTTCTCTTCTGTCCACCACTCCAAACCTTCCAACTTCATTGATAACTTTTTTCAAAGGGAGGCAAACGCTGAAGATGCTCTGAAGGCAGAAATCCTAAGAGGAAGGGAATGGGAATTGTGCAGCTTTATGAGCAAATCAGCAAAATAAAGTTACTCAAGAAAAGCAAATGCGACCAAAACTGCATACTAATCTTTTGCTATGTCAAAAGAAGATGAGGGTTATTTATGATAATTGAAGATTATGAAAATATTATTATTGATCTTTGTGGGCTGAGGCAAGTCTATTTATCTGCTTATTGCTTTACAT
Organism: Naja naja; assembly: GCA_009733165.1. NCBI lineage: Eukaryota > Metazoa > Chordata > Lepidosauria > Squamata > Elapidae > Naja > Naja naja. Next base: position 8,031 of record SOZL01001648.1, on the reverse strand, counting down.
TTATATGCTATTTACCTGGCATCCTCAGGAGAAAGACAGTTAGTTGCAATGGCATAGAACAATATACACCAAGTGTGTTTTTTTATTAACTTTTATTTCATTTTCATTTTTCTGAATTTTTACTGTTTTTTGGTGCTTCAAGAAACAAAACAAAACCAATTAGTATAGTATCAAATGCACATCAAATCGTATCAGAGTAAGCACTAAGGTGGAGAAGGGAAGGAAAAAGTCAGCCTAAAAGTAATGAGCAGAGCTTCTTCTAAGTAAAGTTCTAGAGTCACAGAGCTGCCTGTCAAAAGAACCTATTTAGGCAGATGCATTTCAGTATAAAGTCAATCATTTTCACCATCTGCATTAATAGGATACCATTTCACCTTCTAAAATGCTTATTGTGGAAACCTTAGAAAGAAGCAAAAGACGTTTGTTGATATTAATGCTGGAATTTGTAGTGAGGTAACCTCCCTCTGTTATCAAATTCCATGCTTGAGGATGGGCCCAGGGAGTGAGTATCTATTTAAAAGTCCTATTTAAAAGACTCTTCCCTCCCATCACAAGATAAGGTGACATATTTCCAGGGCCTATTCCTTTTCAGATTCTTCACTTACCACCCTCCAAAACTGGGAGAAACTTCAAAATGGAGCAGTGATTGGAGTGAGGGGGTGGAGCTGGAGTCGCCAGATCACCTCTGATACTGCCGCTTGGGGCGGTCCCGGGATCTGACTTCGTAGGGTTGGTGAAAGTTGGGGCCTCCTGTTGATCCCAGGGATGTCGCAAAGTCCCTGGTTGATCCAGGACAGCCTTACCAAGCGCTGAGGCAGCCATCAGGCTGAAGAAGCTGTGACAGCTCCAGAGAATGAGATTGGAAAAGTTTGTCGGTCGGTGAGATCATCTTGTTTTAACCCTTTGGGAACATCCTAGCAACTCTAATGGTGTGAAATTGAGATGATATGGAATAGGCTGGCGGAGAGATTGTGTTTGAAAGTAAAGGTTTTGTTTCTTCTTTCTTTTTATGGCTTTAAAGACTTTCTTTTACTTTTTTCCTCTGGGACTCTCTGAATACCTTTTACATTTTGTTGA